>CM057102.1:7463922-7678922 GCA_029959045.1 Taenioides sp. WSHXM2023 | reverse complement strand
AGGAGTCAGCTGGGTGAAATAAATTTACGAGCCTTATAAGGGTGTGTATGTAATTATATAACTTCAAGTAACTTATAAATGTACACGTTATGTAGGTATGTATGACAAAAGCAGTCTAATCTATAGGATATCACACAGTGGGTCTAGCACAGTAAAAGACATGAGGGTGGATAGTGCCATAATAAGGAATGTAATGACAGGAATATGAATATGATATATTAGGAGGCAATATAAGCTGGGAACATTAGAAAAACCATCCCATAATAAGACACTAGAGGCTGACGTTATGTGGCTGCGGGTTGTCACTGTGTTTTACATGAGCGCGTGGGGCGCTGACAAGTACAGCCACCAGCAAATGGGGTGGGCGCGCAGGTCATCAGTGTGAGAGAGGGAGTGATTGAGAAGAGCGGAGACAAGAGGAACGGCAGATGCGCAAGGTGCTCACTCAGAGCCGTAGACCTGCACCCCACGCGGTAAAGCACGCTGCACAAGTGGATGTAAACTCGCCTGAATGGATTCTACCGTTTTATTGTGTTCTCACCGGAGGGGCTGTGTTTTACGCACACGTGTAAGCGCTCACCGCAAGTGACGACTGGATGTACGGCTTAAACCCTGTGGATGTAGTTGCTGGAGGGAACGTGAGATGTAAAGTCCTGTTGCATGGATGTACGACTCAAGGTGTTTGTTTCCTAAAGAGTGGATTATTGTGTAAGGAACGTGCGCTGCCCACATGGCTTTACCAAACTCATCGGGTTCTGAAGGGGCTGGGAAGCCCAACCCTGGTGTCATAGACCTGGGTACCATCATCGTGGACTCTGATATTATCTTTGGGTTCACAAGTCACCTGCTCAAGAGAAAGACAAAGGTAAGAAAGAACAAAGTGGTCGCAGTGATGGAAAATGGTGATATCATATTTGCGCGTAATCAGTGCGTCTTTAAGACTCTGACCATACAATCAGCGCTCCTGTCCGCCGTTCAGCACCTTGAACAGCACCTTACAGCAGCTACAATGTACTCATCACATCAAAATGTTTATTTACACTTTCAATTATTAATGTCATATTTATGGAAATGGGCAATTTGAAACTCAGCAACTGTTGCGCAAATATTACAGACATATTAACTATGTCTATTTTTTTTAATGGCAACTCAAATAAAGAAACCGCAATATAGAGACAATGTAGATATATTATTTAATATCTTTGAAAACTTTCCCTATGAATTTGATGAATAAACCTAACCCTATCTGTTGAATATTGTTGCAGATGTATAAATGTCCTATTGTGTCGTTCAATAATAGCATTTACATTTTTGATGGATTCAGTTTGGAATCTCAATTATCCTTGAAAAAATACAAAGAAAATAAGCATTCTTCAAATAAAAAACAAACAAACAGAATATATTTGTACGTAGCAACTGTTCGTGTAAGAAGCTTTGACTGAAATCACATAGGTCGTTTCAGGGCAGCAAGAGAACCATTTTCAGAGCAAAGGCATCGTTGGATGTGGCCATTGCGGCTTACATCATCCGTATGAAATATTTAAAGTTTACCAAATTAATATTTAACTGAAGAGAGCCCCACACCCCTTTCCTTTTTTACAACTGTTGCTGTTTAGTGTTTTGGTCGGGTGATGGCGCCAGAGTAGCGCTGACTACACCAACAACCTGGCAGTGTAGGCTGTAGCGCGCTATTCTAAGAACGTGGAGCCCACTGGAGCCTATAGGGCAAGAGCTCTTTTTGTTTTAAATTTCAATCATGCAAAATCACAACAATCACCGGATTGTTGCCATATTTAAAAATAAAATTTTAATTTAAACAGCATAGAATTAGGCTAAGTGAACTTGTCTTTAACTTAATAGCATCTCCCATAACAAGTGGCTACCTGGAAGAGGCTTCACCTTCCACACATCACCCCCCACCCTTCGCATTTATAACTCTATAAACTAGTGGACTATCCTCCTCACTCAGCCGCGGTGATAGCTTTCCCTCGGTCTGCTCTTGGGTCGCTCATGGGTCGGCTCCAGCCCTCCCATTCCAGCAGCAGACGCCGCCTCCTGGTGTAGCCCTGGACCAAACTCCTGCTGCGGCTCGTAAACTTTAGGACTCTCCAGTCCCCGTCTCCCAGCCAGCAGCCTTTGGTTCTGTACACACCGACAGATGACTTTTATCTCACAGTCAGTGCCAAAGTCTCGCCTATGGCTGCGTATCGCGGTTTTCAGCGGCTTTTCCCAACTTTTTAACTTAGCACGAAGAAGAGCGTCTTCTCCGAGCTTCAATTTGGGAGAATGAACTCAGCTGAGGGTTATTCAGATGCTGATGGACCGGAACAAACTGACCGGGGCTTCACTGTAAGTTGCATCTGTAGTCTTGAAATTATAATTTAATTATCATTTGTCTTTTTCCCCTTTTTGCTCCACGAGTTGCATTCTTGTGTTTGAAGACTGGACAGGTGCTTTGTAACCAAGCAAAACTGAAGTTACGTTTTTAATTTCGCACGTGTCTACTGAAAAAGTTACACACATTTCTTGTTATGTTTCAGGTGGAGGGATGTCCCCGTGGTGTGCCCCCGGGTAGTGGAGAGTTAACGCCGAGGAAAAGGTTTCATTCTACGGAGGACGCGCGCTGCAGCAGCCGGCCAGCTCCTGAGGGCGCAGGCTCCGTCTCCATCTCAGAGGAGTCAGAGGAGAAGACTGTGCTGTGTCAACAATGTCAGAGGAAGGTCTCCGAGCTCAAGGAGCAGGTGCTGGCCCTGGCAGACCAAAACTCACTCAAGGTTAGTCTCTGCATCCAACTCATGCTATGAAGATTATTAGTGTGCGCTTGCATTAGAAAAGAAATGGCATGGGCTGTCACTCGCTATATTGTGATTATACAGTATTAATATCACCCATTGAAGCTTTCTTATTGTATACAGTTGTAAAGTTGTTTACTGCCCCACTTCAAATGCTGGCCTTGGATGTGAAAATGGCAGCTTTTGGGAGACTTTGAAAGTGGCCCATTGTTTGTCCACACAATGCTTATCTCTTTATTTGGGTGTGGAGGGGGCCGGCGGAGCTGCTGGGGCTGAGGGAATTTAAAAGTGAGCCTCCTGTTGGAGACTACGGAGGAAGTGTGTGTCCCTGCCGACCTTCGCTGTGCATTGAAAGTGTTCCTGTATATCTGCTCCTATTATTCCCACCACAGTTAAATATAGGCCCTGGGAGCAGTGCTGCATGGGTTCTTTTTCATCATTCCTTTTGAGACTGCTCAGCATTACCCCTTACAACCCACAACTGCACTTGACCCCATGTAGAACAGGTCTAGAGGGGGCACCTGATCTCCCTGCTTGTGTGGTCCCGTCTTTTAGCCTGTATCAGAACAGGGATATCAGGTAAGTCCTGCCATATAACACATTACACCGCCATTATATTCCATGGGAACTGACCTCCCCTTTTTACTGTGGGACCCTGCAGCAATGCTTTGTGGACTTCCCCAGGTGCTCCAGTCCCTATATGCCCCTATTTTGCACTTGCTGATGGCTTAATTGGGGAGAAAGTCGCATTGATGCTAGTGCGCTATGGTTAAGCAATAGAATAATACACCTATTGTCCCAAAAGTACCCCTGGGCTAGCTCACCTGTTGCCCCATCCTCACGCTCCTTTATGGTTGATCGCTTCCAAAGGTCAGTGGGGTAGTGGAGGAGGCTGAGGCTAGGTGTGGCTGTGTGTGATCCCTGTTGTGTCTGAGGGCTCCATGGGAAAAAAAAAACACAAAAAAGCAGGGACTGTTTACTGAGGTCGCACTTCCCCTCCCTGCGCTGTGGCTTTTTTGTGAACAGGAAGTAAGCCCGGTCCCCAGACAGACGTCCTCCGGTCACCCCCCTTGTAAGAGCTGTAGACGTATTGTTTGAATACAGTACTGGATTAAAATACAAGGAAAGCGTGTATGGGGCTGTTTGTTTTTGTGAGTAGTGGAGGGAAAGTTCACACTAGACACGCGTTTTGGGTATTTCTGGAGGTTGTTGACTGTGTGTGAGCCACTGTAGCAGGAAAATCCAATGTAACAGACTTAAATTGAAATGAGATGATAGGAGATTACAACCAAAACATGTGAAATGTGCAAATAAAATGAACCATTTCTGTAGTTAAAGGTGCACTGTGTAACATTTCTGGCCACTTTTATCCACATGGAGATCTTTACAGTCATTACAATTCCTAGAATGTTCCACAATATGGCATTAAACATATCTTGTGTTTATTCAAATGCAGGTGTTTTTATTGCTAAACGATCTCCTTGAAAAACATGCATTGTTACCGTGACCATATCTGGCTTGTAACTTGGTCTGGTAGTGTCAATTTCTTGTTTCTGTGGAGATTAAGAGGTAAATCCCATACTGTGGAACATTTCAGGCAAAGCAATAATATTCATAGACACAAGCTGTTGGCATACCCTCCACCAGAAAAGTTACATAGTGCATCTTTAACATTTTAGAATTTGCTTTATTTATCAATAACAAAACATACACTTGAGCATTTTTATAAGCTACATGTTACGCCAGTGCACCCTACATTGTTTCATTGTCATAATTGTTGATTGGGTGCCAGTTGCCTTATTGTTAATAGTTTTATTAGCTAACATTGTATATCCTGTCCATTCATGAATTGTCTTATACAGTTAAAATTTCCCATACTACTTCAATGCTCTTTCCCTGTGCCATCCAAATCAAAATTTAACATCTACCTTATTCAATTCTCCACACAGAGCCATGGAGCTAAAGCCCAAATTAACTTTCCTGAGATCTTGTCCTTGAGATGCCAACCCTCAACTTTGCTGCTCTGGCACATTTTACATTCTTCAGACAGCACGTAACTAGAATAACCCTGGGAATTAATGTCCTTAGCTGAGAGGGCATAGGCAAAATAACAACAGTCATCTCACTGACTTCATTCAGCAAACCCATTTACATTATTGAAAGTTATAATACAGTAAGCATCAAGATCGATTAGGCCAAGAAAGGCACTCATGTCAAAGGATGCAATTAGATGTTACGCTAAAAATATCTTCTGTATACTTCTCCCTACCTGGAAGCCATTCTTAATATTTGCTTTTGCTGATGAGATGAGATGAGAGTGAAGTTTCCAATTGCAGGCGCCATCAATCGTCTCATAAAAAAGTGAAGAGAGTGTCAACGCAGATAATAGGCAATTTAGTTAGGGTAGACTCTGTTGCCTGGGGTTATTGAGACCTGCAGTAAGTCTAATTCCTCGCCCCTAGGCCAGGCTTGAGTGGGTCCAACCTAGCGGTAACAGTTTAAACTAACACTGTCACCGGATAGTCCTCTCCAAAGGCAGATTTCCATCAAAAAGACAAGATGGTGGTAATGGAATACTCAAGCTGGTGGTATAGCTCAACTTCAGACCACTGTACTCATTCATTTGACATGTGGTCTATTAGTGTTAGGGAGTGTTAGTAGGCTTTAACCAGCTCCTTTGGGTATATTATTTAAAACTGCACTTTATCAAACATAGAGATTGCCTTATATTTGTGATGGTATATACCTGTAGTTCTGAAACTTTTTATGCTAAGAAAAAAATCTGAAAAAACTGCTTCCACATACCACCAGAGCTAAATACGATCTCTAGCAGGAGTCTTTCATGTCTGGATTAAAATGTGCCTACACAATTGCTACAGTAATCAAGCACTCAAGACTAACAAAGATTACATCTGTAGAAGCCAGAAGGAGCTTACGTGTCACTAGTTTTATATGTACCACAGTTTGAGAAACACTGGTAAGATATAACTACTGCAGTACTTTGCAATGCACTACAGTGTTATGACATGCAGTGTTATGGAAACGTGACCAGAGTACTGAAATCAGAATATGATCAAACAGAAACTTTTACTACCGGCATATCAAATTAAGCCTCGCACGGAAACACAACTCTACTCATATTGCAATATTGTGGATTTTTATAATTCTCACTCCCAGAAATATTAACTTGTCACAGCTGCAACTGTTTCCAAATTTATGCAGTATTTGGTGAAGGAATTTGGTTAATGAGTGCACATAGCGTTGGCTGAGTGAGTACACTAGGGTCCAGAGTGGTCAGTCCCAGAGTCAACAGTGCCAAACAGCCGCTCATAAATACTAGGCCTTATGAATATAAATGTACTGGTGCACCTCTTAAAGCAGGGGGAATGCACTGACTGATTAACCCAGAATTTGCTACAACCTTCTGAGCGCGAGCGAGATTTAGACCACTGCCAGTTGAGGTCGCTTACACTTTCACCTTTGACCTTTTGCGGATACAGAAAGCGCATTTCTGTAGCCGCGCGGGTCACTATAAAGATTAAAATTTAATGAATGAAGTCATATTGGAATTTGACCATGAACGGCTCACCCTGCTGATGCATGCATACTGCGTCCAAGGCTATTACACCGACTCTGCGTCTGTGAACACATTTCCAGGAATTATTTTTGCACCACTCTTTTTGTTTCTCTTTTTTATCCATTTTGAATTAATAATAATGCCAGGCGGTAATTCCACTCATTTAGATTCATGTTTGATTGCTTTGTTCTTTGTACTCAGCTTGACCCCTGATCCGAGGAAAAATACGCAGTTGTTTCTGACTTCCAGCTAAGGGTTACAAATTAGGCTATGTTTCCCCAAAGCAAAGAAATTAATCACTCTTACATTACAATGCCTCCGAACCGTTTCTGGATTATGATTTCTCACAACTTGCACGCCTGTAGAATAAACATTTACATCTAGGCATAGAAGCTTTAATTAATTGTCATTTTGAATCTGTAAATGCTGTCTGTATGCCCGTGTATGGACTGGCAGGGCTAGTGCGCGAGAAGTTTGTTTATGCTACAGCCCACAGTAGAAACAGTAGAAAAAATGTTTACCAGCGTGGCTACTGTTTCCTAGGCAAAGGGGCAGGGGTGTTATCTTTCCTCTGTGGGATGACCTTTGACCTTTCTGTCAGTTCTTTTTTGTGGTTTAGGGTTTCAGAAGGACGGCCCGGGCCCCCAAACAGGTGTACCATACAGGAGACTGAGAGAGTTATTTTTGAGTTAATCTATACAGGTAGAGATTGAAGCCTGGGTTATTGCCGTATTTAAATGTCATATTGTCATGCATTGTGTCCAAATATTGTATGTAAAAAGTAGGAAAAAATCCTACTATTTTTTTCCTACTCTGCATATTCATACTACAAGCTTAATCACAATCTATTTTAAGTGGTTGCAATTAACAAAACATAACTACATCCATTATTGAAGTAGCATAATTTCCTCTGTAAACAAGGAAATTTCCATTCTCATTCTTATGCGTAAAACATAAGACATGTATAAAATATGCAAATATCTTCTGTAATGCATATGTGTTTTTTAGCTTGTCATACTTCCTGCATTGATCAAATTTTTATGTTTTTAGACCTGTTTGAAATGTGTACTCTGAACGCAATCTGACTACTAAAATATGATGTAGAACAGTAAACACAAAATATAGTTATTTTATTGTGTTTATTTTATGGTTGTCAGAAGTATCGAAAATCAGTACTTAAACGATCCAAACTAGAGGCTCATTTGAACAAGTAATCCAAGTGTTAATATAAAAGAAAGTACTATTATTTAATGTTGAAAATGCCAACTATCTACTATATAAAGAGTGTTTTTTATTATCACCGTCAGGCATAAAATATATCAGAATCAATACTGCTTATTAAGTTTATACCTTAGTATCCAAATTGAGTTTAAAATTTTAGTACTGTGACAAGACTAGTTCATTTACCTGACCATTAAGGAACTCAGTAGTCCAGAATGTGGGATGAGCAGAGTAGACATACAAGGCCGTACAGAGGAGTGCCTGGGCCCTCTCTCCCAGCATGCCCTGTGAGACTGCTTTTTTATGGCATGTGACTGTATTAAAGCACAGAGCAATAATCTGGTGTCAAGTGGAGCAGGGAGCCCCGGCATCAGTCATGGAGGTTTATACTGCTTCTGCTGCTGTGGACTGCCCTCTCCTCTCCAACACTGCCCATGGCCTCATCTCTCTCACAGCTCTCACTACCTGTGTGACAAGCTGAACAGCTGGACTTGTATAAGTTCTCTGGTATCTGTATTACCACATGACATCACAAGGTGGAACAGAGTGAGTGAACTCAGTCTAAATATGCAGGGTTTGTGTGTTAAACGTGTGAATGAAACAAAACACAACTCCAGATATGTTTTGGTGAGGAAACAACATTATAACATAGATCAGAAAATAGAGTAATATGGGCCTTTTAAACAGAAAATCGAATTAATCTCTTTAAAGCCACAGTATGAAACTTTCTAGCCAAACAAAAGCATGTTTTGTCATTCTGGTTGTGCCTATTGCACTGAAAAGCGTATACATGCGTCTTTACTGTGAGCGAGCTTGCATCTCCACAAACCTGACTCCTCTGGCCCAGAGGAGGAGGTATATTAAATAGCTGATAGTGCTTCAATAGTTATATGCATATAGAGTATAAGAGTTGCATCTACTCATAATTCACCTTTCTGTACGAATTTGTAGTGTCATTTTGTCACGGTAGAACTGATTTTGATGGTTTTACTTGACTAGGCCTGCACTGACCTATATCTTTAGTTTATATATGTTGTAACTGTTTGCCTTTGAGAATTTTGTGCTGTTTTGCATTTTTGTTGCTCAGAAATGCATTTGTAAGCAGGCACTTTAAATGGCAATAAAATGCAAGTAAAAGTCACTGAGGCGTGTTGCGAATTGAAAGCAACAGGTAACATAAAAACAAGCTGATGGAAACACATAAAGACTTTATGGGCCTGATAAACATCTTTACCTTAGGCTCATACTAAACATGGATAGAATGCTTGTCTCTATCTACACATTTCTGCTGAACTGAGTTGAAACAAAGAAAAAATGTGCATACATACTGCAGTAGGTAGGTCATGATACTAAAAATTAAAGGTATGTTTTTGATGAGGTCACACCATTCTAACTTGACTAAAAGCTCACAGTCAATTTTGCGTAATATAGGACATTTAAAGCTGCAATATGTAACTTTTTAACCAAAAAATACACTAAAATAAAAGCATGTTTTGTCAATCTGGTTGTGATTATTCCACTGAAAAGCATATACATGCGTCTTTACTGTGCGCTGGCTTACATCTCCACAAACCTGACTCTTAGTTGGCCCGGAGGATCATCTTCACCTGCTTGTTTCAATAAAAATGATGTTCTTTTGGCTATAATCTTCCACTGTATGGCATTAAACTTATCTGTCTTCATGAAGTTCCAAAGTATGGTTTAACTTTCTTTTCCGTGGAATTACGCAGGTGACTAACCAAAATGACATACCACCAAGAAAAGGTCTGTATATAAGTATTGATGCCTGCTCAATACTTATAGTTTTAGTATTTACTAGTAACTGGGTGTACTTTCTTCTGTAGGTACGAAATCTTCTGCAGTAACAAAATGTATAATAATTTAGCTCATGCTGTGAGGACAAAATACTAACTGGTGCTATTCACAATTGAAATCGTAACTTTTAACTCACCCTTTGTTGAATTGAATTTCACAGAACAGCACAGAGAACAAAGCGCTCTCCAGGAACCATTATATCTCCGGTCCAGGCACAGCGGTGGCTTAACATCCTTGAAAGAAACGAATTCATCTTCCATTTGATCCATTCTGTCCCCTTTATCTCTACCTGGAGCCTGCACAATAGTCTACAGCCATTCAGTTCTGTGGTCACTGGCAGAACATACACAGTAGTTAAGCTGTTACAAGCATTCTTTGTCAAATTGGCTCTAAACTTTTACACTGTTTATCTTTGAAACGTTTGGCCCGAACTTCACTGGAGCAGTTTTCTTTTCGCCCCTTTAATTTGCGATGTGAGTAGACCGCTATCCTGCTCCTATCCCCTACTTATCGAAATAGTTCGTGCAAATTGCCACATGCAGGAAATGGTTTATGTCTGAGCAGAGATGCATTGGCTGATGGGTCTGGATTGTGAGACTGATTTTCGTGATGGGCTTTCAACACTAGGCGAGACGAAGAATGCGCTGGAGAAGGTTAAGGAATTTCCCCATATGAAACGATCCTAAGATGAAACAAAAAAGTTCAGATGCCCAAAACTCCCAGGCGCAGGTTAAGTCGAGCGTTTCAGACATATATGCGCGGGCCGTGCGTTCTCTACTGGCCATCTGGCTCTGCTTGTGTCTATGGCGGAGTGCTCGTGTGAAGTCTACAGAGAGACCGCCAGATGTTACTGTCAAGGTGAGCAGTGCTATTCAGAGCAGCTGTAGTCTGGAAATGTAAACTTTGCAGGTGTAAGTGGTTGCTGAAGAGGTTGCAGATGCGTAAAAGGCCCAAATTACACTAGTTTCTGATCTGGTCATAATGTTTCCTCATCAAAAACATACCTGGAGTTTTGTTTTGTTTTGTTTCATTCACACATGTTTAAGACCCTGCATATTTAGGCCGAGTTCATCTCTCAAACTAAAAACACACGTGGTAATCCAGGAAGTGCTTCACTGTGTTTTTAAACTCCATACACCTTCATTAGAATCAGTTGGATGATTTCAGCCCTGGAATTGCCAATCTCTTCTGAACAAAAAGTAAAAGGTAGCTTCAAAACTACTTCTTCATAACATCACAAGGTGGAACAGAGCATTTTGAGCTTTGGAGGTCTGGATAGACTAATAATAAAGGATTTCTCAAACACGTGTGAATGAAACAAAGCACAACACGCTCAAAAAAGTAAATTTTGCATAATATAGGACCTTTAATGGCCAATGTACCCCATTTTTTCTCCACGTATTTGAGCAAAATTAGTCAGACCTCAGTACAAATATATTGTATAAAAATATGTCCACTGTACTGTCTGTGTTTAATTTGCGTCTAACCGTTTTATTATCCAAGAAGCAGGAAGTGTGTATTAGCATGCTAGTTTACCGTCACAGCTAAACTCTTTTCACAGCTCCTGGATAGTTGTGAAAAGTACACAAAAGGTAAGTGAGGAATAACTTTGGACCACTTCAAACTGGTGAAATGATCTAGTTCTGTTTTTCATGTTTTCGAGACAGTAAAAAGCAGCACAGTTCACATTGTAGAGATTGTATAGCTAATTTTGGTTATAATGTTCAAATTTCAAAGTCGGGATGCAAAGTTGGACATTAACCTTCTATTTGAGCTATGTAATTGCGTGACAAATGAAAAAACATACTTAAGTTACCTTGATATCGCCTTATAACTTGACATGTATTAATGATTGATCCATTCTGCTTACATAATCATGACAAATCACATTGTGCACTATGTAATTAGCTAATTAACTCTAAAAGGTGTGTTTATTATTGCATACCATTCTTATACATTGTGCAATATTGAAAAAGTAATAGGCAAGTAGTATTTGGCAGCAGTGATTAATGCATAATTTGGGTTATTTTGCAACGCTTCACTTTTAAGTTAATCATATCTTTTCACTGAAGATATGAGGGGCATAGGTGGTTCTTTGTAAATGCTAGCCTAGGGTAGTTGCTATTAAAAACACCTTTCTCAAATTGACACAGAGTCTGTTTACAACCTGCCAGTTCCAGTTTCATAATTGAATGTTGAAACAGAAATCTACCCAGGCCAAACAATGTCCCATGTGCTTATAGTTATTCAAACATGAGACCTGTGCCAGTTTTCTAGTATTAATCACTGTACCTGATTTTTACTGTGTGAAAAATGTGAAAAATAGAACTAGTTAATTTTAAATTGTTTGCAGCTTTCCAAACTTATTCCTCTTTATAAGTATTTATCACAACTTTAAGAAGCCAGAGTGGAGTTTTGATGTCACAACAACAACAACAACTAGCATGGTAACAGCTCACCAATCGCACTTCCTGTTTCAAAAATGATAAAAATTGTCACATTTTTATATTGCGCTTTTCCACCTTCAAGGCACTCAAAGCATCAAGGACCCACTCACCCATTCACACACACATTCATACACCAGTGTACACAGACGCTGGGGGGCAAGGGAAGTTAAATTTCGAACCGCCAACGTTTTGCCATCATGTTAAGCTAATAACAACTAGCATGCTAACACACACTTCTTGATTATCGGACAATAAAATGCTTTAAATGCCCATTACCATTTGTTATAGTGTGAAAGCAATGGCCCAGTGGTTAGAGGACTGGGGGTTTGCTTTATTATTAAATGCAGACAGCACATATCTACCATGAACCAAGAGCTGATTTTACAATATATCTGTACTGTGAGACAAATGTTTCATTATTACGTAAAAAAATAATGCAGATACAGCAAGGGAAGTACACATGTTTTTCCTCTATTTCTCATTTTTAGGGAAGACTGATAGCAGTGCATTATCCCACTTGTCTGAACACTGTGTTTGGCGAAGGATCACACCGCAACAATGAACCAGACTGGAGCACAAGAATGGATGTAAGCTGTCACAAAGCCACAAATGTCAGCGCGCAAAGTCAACACACGCACAGCCGAGTGTAGCCAAAGTGAATGAATCCGTTTGACTTGTTAATTTCTGTGTATTCTCTTGTATATTTGCTTTGGGCCTCCTGCAGCTTGCCTCCATATGTCAGGCCTGAAGTGAGACGCGCACAATCCGGGACAGGCTCTAGTCCATTATGGCAGCTGATTCAGAGTATTGGAAAAACATAGTCTGCGAAATAAATTTTCAGAGGAGCGGGTAGGTAATCTCCCCCTGGTTCCATAAAACGTAGCCAATTGACAGTGGGCCTTGTGGTAGCAGACAAATCGCCCAGGCTTATAGAAATGTGCTGAAAGGGAATGCCAGCGCTGTGTACCCTGGCCAAGATGGATATGCGCAGGGTAAACGAGAGGGCGTGGCTCTCCGAGTGGATGAGTGGAAGGGAGTTCTTGAGTCTAGGAGTGAGTTAGGTTGTTTGCTTTTGTTGTTGGCAGATGTTAATGCGGCAGCTACACCTTTTTTCGGCTGTCAGTTCAGTCCTTGCGTGGCCTCTCACTCACTAGATGTTTATGAGTTTATTACAGGCCCATACTTGGAGTGAACTATAGTCTGAGGGAACGTGATGTGTTAGAAAAGTGTATTGTAACTGGTTTTATTAGTTTACTGTCTTAAAAACAGAACTAGTTCATTTTAAAGATCCATTGCACATTTTTTCTGGTGGAGGGTCCGCTACCTACTTCTTCATCAGAGGGAATTATTGTACTTTTGAGTAATAGAAACACCCAGCAAAGCAATAACAAACAAAGTTGCGCAGTGCACCTTTAAATAGTTTGCAGTGGCCCAAAGTTATCCCTCCCCCAAACCTTTGCCGTCACCATGGTAACGCTAACAACAACCAGCATGCTAACGTGCACTTCCTGATTATCAAACAAAACACTGTAAATGCACATTACTATTTATTATTGTGGGAGCAGTGGGGATTTGAACCTCAGACCGTTACATACACTTCACCCCCCTGCCTGTGTTTGAATGTGGTGTGTGAGTGGTGGTCGGAAGTGCCAGTGGTGCAGATTGGGAGATTTGCTTTTGTCACTCTACCCCTGGGCAGCTACTGTAGTAAATTCATAACTCGCCTCCAACTGTGAAGTGAAAAATGATGCAGACGCTTGTGAAGCATCTTGAAAATTGCTATAGAATACAAATGCCTATTATTATATGTGACAATGACACAAAAAATAATGGCCTACTCTTTTCAGTAGCCTCTCACACAGTTTGCGTAATACATAACTTCAGTATCCTCGCTCCTGCCTTCTACAAACCAACTATAATGAAGCACTGGACACTCCCATTGACTTAAGCCTTACTTAAAAAGATCTAACCTCTTTCTAATCCCATGTATTGAGACTGATCTTGCGTACACACAGACTGCAACAAAAACTAATTAGTGTAGCAACAATGCTTTTACGCCTAATGAACCTTCCGTATTTCTACTAGACCAATTTTATCTATGCAGCTGTTGTGTATCTCATGTCTCTTTATGACAGTGTGCATACTTCTGACACTGCCCCATGGCTCTTTGTGTAATAGTAGATGCATTGTGTAGGGTTTTGTTGGCAGCTAGTTTCAGCCCAGTGTTAGCTACTGTTACCAGGCATCCCGGCTATGCTCTTCATTGTGGAGAGGGGGATATATTTCGGCACGCATATAGTTCTTCATAAATCCGAGCCGCGCATGTGAAAATGCCAGTCAAAGTTCAGCCCGCTCATGTTCATTTCATGCTTGAGTTTGCAGTGGATGAATGAATGAACGAGTGAGGGTGTGTAGTGACGGTGTGCAAATGGGTGTGTAAGTATCACATGAGGGTGAGGAAGAGCAATGAAGAGCATTAAGAGACACTGCGTCCTACCTGATTTAGAACACAAGTCATCCATCTTTTGGTGCTAATAGTGATTTTGAGGGGGTATTATCATAAGAGGCGGTGTCCTAACTGAAGAACATTGGTTTAAATGTAGATGGGGATGGGAGATATGTTGGGAAATGACTGATATCGAAATTGTTCTTCTGTAGATATGCAAAATTAGAATTTCAAGCATCTGTAGTATTTTTTTAAAGTAATGGTATGCAACTTTTCTGTGAGGGTCTAACATCTGCTTGTCACCATGCAGACGACACCATTGCCATGACTAGAAGGTTCTACTGTATGACATTTATCTTATCTATCTTCTTGGAGATCATCAAGTGATTCCACCAGACCAAGTTACAAACAGATCTGTGGAGAGGTGACCCTGCTCACTATAAGAATGCATGTTTGTCAAATTTATTTTGAGCAATAAAATGACCTGTAAGTGAAAAGATGCAAAAAAGATCATGCCATACTTTGCAACATTCCAGGCGAAACAGTGACATCTCCATGAACAAGACAAACAGATGACGCTCCTCCAGAAAAGTGACATAGTGTACCTTTAAAAGTCTAATTACTGAAAGATTACCATAATATTGTCTGTATACCATCACTGGAATGATTTACCATTTGTCAGTATTGTTTTTTTTTGTTTGTTTTGATCCCAACATACAATTTCTTCCTTCCTATAAAATAACATCAATGTTTAAAGCTACCATTTGTAGTTAAATTGGCTGACCCACCCTGGTGTATTCTCACATAACACCACTAGATGTTATCTCCATTACTGCTGTCTGATAGTGTGTCAGCTTTGGCCTGTCAGAAGAAGACCACTGAGCACAGGTGAGTCTAAACAAAGGCCAGGTTTCACATCTGCCATCTACTGGTTAAAAAAAAAATCAAATAAACTTACAGATGGTAGCTTTAAAATAACGTTTCTTCTCGATAATCCATGGTTTAAGTGTGACTCAACTCGGAACTGAATGATCTTCTATTCAAGTATTCAAGACATTAATTCAGAAACATAGTTAGACTGATCAGTTAAGTGGTATCATTCATTGGGATTATTATGAATTGCTTAGCTTTAATTAACGTAATGATTTATGTGAGTTATGTGTCTTGCGTGTCTTAATATAAATGCCACAGCACTCCTCTCTCCTCTGTGCACTTGCAACCGAAAAAGATGCAAAATAAATCTATTCACGAGTACGGTTTTGTTTTCTTCTTAAATGACTCGACTTGGCAATTTGCCTGGTGACATTTGAAAGGACGCCGCGCCGCAGTGTATTCGACAAACTGGAAGCGAAGTTGCTTTTGTTCCCTGTCACTGAATTTCTCAATTTGTGAATCGCAGAAAAGGTCAAGTTTGGGCCTTATGGATTTTCGTAATGGATTTTATACTGGGAACGAGTCAATTCTGAAACAGTGGCCATATTGTACTGTATGTGTTCTGAGAGATGCAGGTGAAGTACTTTGGATAAAACTTAGCAATAGCATTTTTTATCTATGTATTTTTCTTAAATCAATAATTGCCACAATATACAGTACGGCTCCCATTTTAAGGGAGGTGTGATAGTGGGTTTTGTAGCATATTAAAAGGGCATTTACCCCTGAACTAATGCTGGCACAATTAAAAAAAAAAAAAAAAAAAATTAAACTTTCAATTTCTTTGTAGAATGTAATTTTAATACCAATTGCCAGTTCTAGTTCTGATATAGATTCAAAAGAGTATTTAGTTTAAATACTGGTTCTAGTATACAGTAACTTTTTACTACTCACCCTGAACAAGATATATTTCTACTACTGCGATTTTTATTACAATTTGGCTCAGTTTGTTTACCAGATGCCTATAGTGCTGTGTTTCAGGTGACATCACTACAGTCTACAAACCAATAGTATTTATTCAGATGGGGTAGTAGCTAAAATGAATATAGTTTAATTTCTTTTTTATTTTTGTTGTAATATAGCAAGTTCTTTGGTCAGTAATAGAAATGATCAGGTTGTGCTGTCACATTTTGGATATTTCACAGGAAAGAACAATGCAATCAATGGGAAAAAGATCATAGACTGTGTAAAAAAGTGGATTAAGGGAGTGTGTTACCCATAACGTTCAGCTCCAGTCAAATGAAGCTCACGAGGCTAGCAGTTATAGGGGTGACTTTCGATCCACACTCCATATTAGGAATAGGAATTTTTTACCGACAAAATAGTGAAATAAAAACACCAGGATCGTGGTTAGGTGAACATTTTAAAACCAAAATGACGAGGCTCACTGCAGCAGTTACAGAGAGAGGGGTGACATTTTTTCAGTGTAAAGTCAACTGGAGCCAGAGTCGATGGAGCCAGAAAGCTATGTCCATTTATATATACATACCACGCACCAAACCACACATTTTTAAAGTTTTTCTTATCTAATATATCTAAACTTTTGCATTATAAACTATTGGGAATATGTTATTAGTACTATTCCATCTATTCCATCTCCTCTGACTGGTTCCACCACATTTTGCACTTGAAGCTCATTAGCTCGCATTGCCGACCTGAGGATAACTACACTACATTAATTTCTCTTTTCCACATTTCCTGTCATGAGAAATGGTGCCATCTTGAGCTTGTCATTATTCCCAGTGGATACCTTTGTGTGGAGTAAACCTTTTCTGTCCCCTTATACAAGCTGCCATTAATAGAGGTCTTCTTTATGCTTCCCCTCTTGTTACCACTGCTCTAGTTTATGATGTTGCTCGCTGCTGAAGAGCCCCGAGCCTGTTTTATCTCCTCCTCAGCGTGTGTAGGGCACTTAAAGTTAAACCTCGTTGTTTACGGCTCCCACTCTAACCCTCCGTCCTGGTCCCTGCTTCACTGTAGCCTGTAAAAAGCTAAAGTGTTATGTGAAGGAGGTGAACAAGGCCCCTAGCGAAGTGTAAGTATAACACAGTGTCATACAGGTAACGCTAATGTACATGTACGCGAGAGAAGTGAAAGGGAAAAAGATACTTGAGGTGGCAGTAGCTAAGTTGGTAGAGCGGTCAGATCCCCTCGTTGACATGCGATTCCAGCTCTGTCAGGTGAGTACTGTTTTTGTGTTCTTGAGCAAGACACTTGACTCACCCTTGCCTCCAGCATCTATGTGTGTTAATGGATGAGTAGTAACCACGCGTTTCCTGATTCTTGCACAATAAAACGCTACACAGCCAACTTTTTTTGACATCAATATCAGCTTATACTGTACAATATGCATGTACTGGGGCAACTAAGATACATTTTGCTCAAATACATGGAAAGAAATCAGGTATAGGCCCTTTAAAATGAAAATTAAAGTTACAAATGAGTAACAAGTTGTCATTTTTCCATTGTGCTTGATAATAGATTGACATGTGTTTCAATGGATAGACCACTTTGAACTGCAGCTGTATTGTGTGTCCAATCTCTTAAAAGCATTTTGTTATCACATGACCTATATTCTTTTATATAAACCGCCATTTTCCTTTGACCAAATTAACATGTTTAAATTGGGCAGTCTTTCACTTTGATTTCCCTTTGATTTTCTGGTCAGCTCTCACCCTCTGCTGTTGTCTGTGGTATTGTCATGTGTTGGAAGTTAGCGACGGCTGCTTCTTTGGCCACAGGCTGTTTGGCACCGCTGCACCCGTGGTACCCAGCCTCAGAGCCGCACTTGTTTACTGCTGCTGAAATTTATGTATCAAACAAAAACATTGCTGGAATGCTTTTGAACGTGTCTGCACAACAAAGGAAAGGCTCCTCTTTCACATAAGGGGAATGAGAGGAGCCGAGGAGCACACCTGTGGATAGGACCTTAGATAGTTAAGAGTTCGATTATTGTCCAAACCAAGGCTGGGTCGGTATAGGTGATATTGAGAAAAAAAAATATATATTTTTTTTAATCAATCCTCCCAATAACAATAATCAGATCTTTTTTTAGTTTAGTATTAAGTGTTAATAAGAAGAAACTACTGAATTGTAAAATAAACCACAAAATTTCAAAAATGTCACTGTATATTTTTGTTTGGAAGATTACACTGCATGTTTATTATATTAAAGGTACACTGTGTAACTTTTCCACTTGTTGCCATGGAGATCTCAAGCAAACAAGCAAGTGACACCACTAGACCACAAGTTATAAGTCTGATGTGTGGCGAGGCGACTACGCTGACAATGGGAATGCTTGTTTTTAAGGTATTTTTGAGTAATAAAAATACCTATAATTTACTTGTAATAGAGATACGTTTTAGGGCATACTGTGGAACATTCCAGGCAAAACAATAGCATCTCCATGGAGACAATTAGGCGTCACACCCTCTATGTGAAAAGTTGCATAATGCACTTATAAATAATCAAAATTTTGCATCCCTTCAAAACTAAAACTTATTTTGTTGACAATATATCGCCCCCGTAGACCTAACCACAACTAGCATATGGCAAACTTTTGTATTGCTAGAGATGCTAATGGTTTTATATAGTCAAACTAGAAGGAAGAACACTGGTGTCATCTGCAGTAACGCTCACAGAGATACAGATTTTGTTCTAATACTTTTTGAATGATGTGATAGCCATACAAATACAGGATGTGATTTCTTTTCAAGTATTTATGATTCAGACAGGGAGCAGACAAAAATCGAAAGACTCTTTTTAAAGTTGAATGTGATTTTCACCTTCACTTTCAAAGATTTATTTTTGCAAACCCCAAATAGTCACTAACCTTTGCCTGCTTCAACCTATGATCTTGAAATTTCAAAAAACACACATGGCCTTGGGCTCCTTTTATTTGCAGAATCGAATTAGCCAGACGGAAAAGCCCAGATTTCACCCCATTATAGTTAGTAGTTCCCTATAACATATGCCGCCACACTTCCATTATCACACCCATTGGCCCCTCCTCTGCAGTCTGTTTGCCATTTGACCCCTGGCTCACCCCGATCGGGCAATGGGCCTTTATGTCCTTGTGTCTTTGTGGGTACAGCCTGCTTTAGATGGCGGGTGCGGACCTTTGCAGGGGTGAAAGCGGGGCACCCTTGAACTCCCTACTGAACGGTCACACTAGACAAATTTGACCTCAATTTGACCCGGCAGATGGAACCCTATCTTTGCATCCCTCCTCTTTCAATACTCATACACACAAGTCAGGCAGTTCAAAGCAGCTCTGGAGGATGAAAAGATGTATTTTACTAAGGTAAATAATAATAAGTAGTAGGTTTGTCAAAATATCGAAAATCAGATGGTAATCGATATGAAAATTAGCACTGAAACTAGAGACTCATTTGAACAAGCATCGAAATGTAATTAGCCTTTCCTGAAAACTTTAGAATGATCTTGAGCTGTATCAGAAGTACAAGACCACATAGACAAGTATACGCCCATGGAGCACTATGAAACCTACCTGGCCGACTGAGGAATTACACAGATATAAGGCCACATGGTAAGACAAAAGAAAGTACATTATTCTATTGTGTAAATAAAGAATATTTTTATTATCATTGTGGTATCGGAATCAGTGTTGCGTATAGTTGAGTACCTCAACTATACTAAATTTTAGTATTGTGACAACACTAATAAGCAGTAATGATAGTATTGTAGTACTGTTGTAGAATAAACTGAAGTAGCTCGAGAGTTGGAAGAAGAGGCATAACACTGGAGTTCTAACACAGGAGACATGAACCTTGAAGACACTGTGACTGTCCATTCCAGTCTAGTCCACTCCAGTCTGGCTATGCTTCTGTTGTAGGGAGTATTATACCTCTGATGACATAGGTCAAAATAACTGGACTGAGCTGGCAGTGTGGTGCTGGCACTGCACTTAAATGCAATTTCCCTCTCAGCATCATTATTGGCATTAGTAGGGATTGGAGTAGTAGTAGTTGCTGTGGCAGTAGGAGTAATAGTAGTAAAGTACCCGTGGGAAGAGCAACAGGTGCAGTATTGACAGCATAGTAGTAGTTTAAGTAGTATAACTAGCAGCATCAAAGTTTTCAGCAGTTGCTCTGTACATGTTGTATTTTATGTCAGTAGTGCTAGGAGCAATCAAAGTATTTGTAGCAGTGTTAGTAGTGCTAGAAGTAGTAGCAATAAAAAGCTTAAGTTCACATTAATTAGTAAAAAGTCGAAGGAAGTCACATTGAGTTGTTAAGATATAAAAAGCGCCATAAATCCCCTACTGTATCCATTCAAAACTGTGTTGATGCAATAGACACCTGTAGGGTTAGTCTTTTGCAGTAGCTGGACAATGCTTAATTAGCTCCTAAACAAAAACTGGTGGGGGATCAAAGGGGGCAATCACAGTGGCCTGTCCCTTTGAGCTGCTCTCCCTAATGGCCCTGTCCCTCCACTTGTTGTGTCTCCCGCGATGTGCTTCCTGGCTACATAAAAGACACGCATTCCAAAAAAAGCAGCCTAGGACTCAGTAGACAGTAGCCAGCCCCCGTAAGCTCCTTCCTCTCTGTTAGATATTGACTTTGCTCCCTCCAGAGTGTTCACCACTGTGGATGTTTGGTTCCCCGTGGCGACCGGTTGGGCTTTCATCTCCTCTCACAAGCCCGTGCCCCTGACTTTGGTGGTCTGGTTTATGGTGTTTGTATGCAGGGCGGTGTGGGCACGCTGCTGAGGGCCTGTAGGGAAGTGGTTCACTCGAGAAAGACTTTGTTCAGTCCTGGAAATAAAACAGGTAATATAGTCCATGAGGTGAAACTAAGAGTTAGGCTGGTATAAAAGTAGTAATAATGAGTTTAAAGATGTACTATGTAACTTTTCTGGTGGAGGATCCACTTCTAGAGATGCTATTGCTTTTCCTAAAATGTTACTCAGTGTGGCATTAAATGTGTCCATGGAAACAAGCAAATGACATCACCAGGCCAAATTATATGTTAGATCTGCGAAGAGGCGACCCTGTTCACTGTAGCTCAATTGGTAGAGTACTCGTCATCTGATCCGAAGACTGGTGGTTCAGTTCTGGCTCTCAACATAAAACAGTGTCGGTAGATTGATCATATCCACTGGCCCATTCCAGCTCTGAATACTGCCATTGTGTACTTGGGCAAGACACTTAACCCATCTTGCCCCAAGTGCTTGCGCACATTGGTGTATGAACGTGTCTTTGAGTGGCTTTGCTTGCCTAGAAGGTTGAAAAGCGCTGTATCTAAATGTGACCATTTACTGTAAGAATACATGTTTTTCAAGACCCTTTTCAGCAGTAAAACACATATAGTGAATAAATGCTAGATAGATAAATTAATGCCATGTTGTGGAACATTCCAGGCAAAGCAATAGCGTCTCCATTCTCCACAGAGACAACAGAAAAGTTCCATTCCAGAAAACAACAAAGTTTTGGCAAAAGAAAACAATACAAATTTGGTCTGTGATTTCTCATTCCATCACACAACAGGTAGAGTTTGACAGACACTTTTATAATTCTGAAGCAGTTCGTTCAAAGCACACCCCACGCTGCGTCTTTGTGCGTTGGGTTTACACACGGGCCTGTTCATTTGTGTTTGGACATGAGCACCGCCAAAGAAAACAAATATGACGACAGCCACGCAGCAGGTCAGCAGCCATCCCCGCTTGTTTGTGTGCCCGTGTTATCATCTCCGCTTTCCTGTCAAAACAGGAAGAGGCAGGGGTGAAAATGGAGGCTAGGAAAGTGCTCCGTGGATGTGTGTTGGCTCGGACCGTGCTCAGTCTGACAGAAGTGACCCACGGAGCAGGAAAAACAGAGAGGGCTGAGGGCGCGGTGGCATACTTCTGAATGTTATTTTTATCACAGCACAAAAGCACAGCTAGAGATGCGTTTCACAGCTGTTGACTCAGGTTTAGGTCATGGTAGCCTTAAAAGCGGTAACAGCCAAAGGTGCGTGCCCCATCTGGCTGCGGTTTGGGCCGAGAGTGTCTAATGATCCTCTGGTCTATTTAGGAAGGGAAATCCGCTTGGGCTTTTGGTTACTCATGAAAGCGAGACAGTCCTTTTCTCTGGATGATCTCTGGACCTCCTCACAATACCTTTTCCTCCAGCTGCAGCTGTCATGGGCCGCTCCATCCATCATGTGTATTTGTGCGGATTCTAACAGGATGGTGCATAATCAGATCAGACTAGTGCTGGTACTTAGGCCTGTCATGATAATTAATATATCGACTTACCGTTTAATATTAAAAGATCCACAATATGTTTTAGGCACAATATAATCTTTTTTCCATAACTGTGACAATATGCTTTTCTGGTAATATTGACATATCATGATTCACTGATTTTCTCTTGAATGCAGTCCTGTGCCAAGACACCTTTTCCCCAAACACGCCTCCTATTGGCCAGCCTAAGTAATGCTCTGAGTAAGTGAGGTGGAGTTAACCAATTGCAATGAAGTGTGAACAAAAGGTTTGCATAAATAGTGATAAAATCGAAATTGTGATTGTTTGTGGCTTCAAGGAAAATTGTGGCGTAAATTTTTTTGGCATGTCAACCAGGTTTCAAATGACTTCACATTGTATAGGCCAGGAGCAGCTGTAATATAGTTAATAAGTCAGTAATCGAAATTATAGTCAGTAATAGAAATTATACTGTTCTGTCAGTAATACAAATGATAAGGTTCACCATTTGTGAATTTACCTTTTGGATATTTCATGGGAAAGTACAATGTTATCAATAGGATAAAACAGCTCTTCCCCCATCGTGGAGTATGACATTATCACATTCTAGAATCGGAAAACCACCGATCGTCTGTATTTTTATTTCTTTTTTTTTGCATTTATGGGATACTTATTATTTTTTTTATTTTTTTTTGCACTACAGAAAATAGAATAATTATAAATGTTGATTTTTTTCTCATGATAATAATTATACTAGCATGTTTTCAATGTGCCATTTTATTATTGCAGGAACTTTTTTATCTTTACAATATAAATCAGAATTGTTTACCTGTCCATCCTGCTAAAATGGTCATGAATATTTTTGTTTATCTCAATATTTTTTGAGACAAAATATATGGTACTTCAAATTTGGATTTTATTCTGATGACAGGCCTACTGGTGGTGGTTTTTATGAGCACATTCCTCTGCGTGTGGTTCAGGGGTTATCACAGAGCAGGTAAAAGTCCCAGTGTCTGCTCTGATACTGCTAAATGAGAAGGCACAGACAGGCCCAGCGCACAAACAGCTGATTAGCCACTCAGCTAATTATTGACTGGTGTCACAGGATAACCATCTCCACCTCTGCTCTGGTCGGACCACCGCTTTGTGAAACCGAGAGTTGCTTCTGTGGAATCCCAAGCGTTTCATGGCACAATCTGAAGGGGCTCTTTATTGCCTTTAAAAACAACCACTTGTAGCTGAAGAATGCTGTTGTTGGATAACCTGACCAGCCAACCTAAACCAGGATTTTATACTTTTATTGTCAAAATACATTTACAGTTACATTTCAATACTAAGAGAAAGGCGAGATTCTTTGAACTGATTCCATTCCATTTAGTAATTTTTTTTATAATTTTCAACACTAAATTTAAGTAGTTTCTTTAAAGTGATAGTGTGCAACTTTCTAGAGGTGGAAAGAATCAACTGGATGATTCCTTGAAAATAGAAAGTTAAAACCAATGATGGGGACAGATACATTTTACGCCATTCTGCGGAAGATTATTGCCAAAGGAACAACATTTCCATGGAAATGAGGAGGATGAGGCCCTCCTCCAGGCCAAATAAGAGTCAGGTTTGTGAACATGCAAGCCATTATGAAAAAAGTGCTTTTTTGGCAGAACAGACTTTATCATCTATATGTATTACGCTCTCTGACCTCGCTGACCATGCCCGATATATGTTTTCCCAGCATCCTAACAGTGACATTTGATGACTGAACATGAGCTACACCTTCTCCGTTGGCCAGTTCTTGTGAGACCTGCTCTTTTTTGTATGCTTTAGATTAAGTCTTGGCGTGTGCTGGCTGACCGGGCTCTCCATGTCATCAGCGAAGGGTCAGAGTTCATTTGTCTTTCTCCGCACAGACCTAAAGGGTGGTGTTTCCAGAGCACTAGGAGGGGGGGCCACACGAAGACTGACCCCTGCCAGCCGCGCAATTAGTTACCCTTTGACCTCTCGGGCCTCCAATCAGACGCCAGGCACGGCTCAGGCATGCTTCTGCATCTGCCCAACTACTTTACATACAAGTGTGAGTCTGCCAAAAGAACATGTGGAGCCCATCTTTGTCAAGAATGAACTGAATTGAGCACTGCATAAAACATGCACCCCCATATTTAAAGGGAACATATGGAAAAATCAACTTTTATTAGCTTTTGACCATGCCGATTCATACATATTTGAGTAATCCGGTGTTGCCCTACATTCTAGGCTTGAGTGCTTGTTTTCACCTACCCCCTATCTCCTCCCACTTCTTTGTCACATAGCTACTTTTCATTAATGAAAGCTAGTTATTGAAAATCTGCTATCTGCTATGGTGAAAGGCCACTACTCCAACCACTACCGCACACGCCACATTCATATTAGGCAATATGGGTGAAGTTCCTTACTTAAGAACACAGCAACAGTTTTTGCCACTGATACCCCACTGTGGCACCTTATATTCCCAGCGCTCCCCTCCATGTACAAACCAAGCCCAGTCTTCCTTAGCTTCTAACATCTGATGAGATTTGGGTATGACAAGGAGGTTTAGCCACATTAGCATTCGTTATGAACAAAGTGTAAAAAATCTCCAAACGCTTTAGTTTCATACTTAATATCTGAAAAACCACAATATGTCCCCCTTAATGACAAATCTGGCAGCTATCCACTTTCTGTATCTCATAAATGTATAAAGCTCCATTTGGCCCGAGATACATTGCCCGTGAACTAATGTACTCGGCAGCCTTAAAGTGACTATTGTTATTTAACTGCTGCTAACTCTTGTTCCTTATGCTCTGAGTGCAGTACAAGCTCATCACTCACAGCTAATGTAGACAGACAGACTCAGATGAACGCAACATTTCCCTTGAGCCAAAAGTATAAATCTCATTGCCAAGCGCTTGACATCTCACAGCTTTCTTGTCTTCCCTTTCAAGCTGAATCCCTGGGCGAGAAGTGAGATGTTGTGCATTGTGACATTTCACATGAGCAGTCACAAACTCCACAAAACAGGAATCGCACAACTCAATATTGCTGCCAGCTACTCCAAGGCCGGGTGTAGGTTTCCGGAGGGAGAGTGACAGCAGAGGCGTCCTTGTCTGTCCCGCCTGGCATCACAAACTGAGCACAGATACTTTGTTTAAAAGAGATGTCTGCTTAATGCCAAAGCGCTAACCTTGGATCTTGCTTGTTGCTGACTTATGACATGCAAAGGTGGACTGCTAGAACAAAATTGTCAGTCATTTGTGAATCGGTTTTCGGTCAGTTTTCACTACTACAAACTTAACAAAACTATAACTTCTTCCTCATGCCCAAAGTAGCATCAATTGTCCTATTATTTCTATCATTAAGTTGTTTTAGATCAATATTGTGTTTAATGAATGCAAAATTATAATCTCATAATGTCAAAATTATAAGTTCATCATAGATCGTAACTTGTCCTCCTTGTCAATGTGCATAAAGATGTTATTGCTTTGCCTGCAATGTCCCACAGTATAGCATTAAACGTATTCATCACCATGGAGACTAGCCATCTCTTCTCCACAGTTTGTAGAGAGGCCACCCAGCTCGCAGTAAAAATAGATGTTTTTCAAGGTATTTTTAAACATGTGTTATTGAAAAATGCAAGATTTTAATGCAGTACTGAGGAACATTCCATTCAAAGCAGTGACATCTCCATGGAAGCGGACCCCTATCACCACCAAAGAAGTTACCCAGTGCAGCTTTAACAGAGAAATGTTTTCTTTGTTAGTGTTCTTTTATTCTTGTGCATTTAACATTAACATATGTTTTGCTTGGCTATAGGATTTGCTGTTACTGTGTGTCTAATATTTGTCCAATTTAGTTTTTAATTCTTCTTGCATTTAGCGTAGGGGTTTTAAATCAGTGATTGTTGTTTTGTAGATTACTATAGCTACGCTGAGCTGTGCCAAAAAAGACAAAGTATAGCAAAATGTGCATTAACATTTTTTTGATAAGCCATGCATTTTTACACAACATTCAGTAGAAATCCTAGCATAGCCCGTAAGTGGATTAGCGCTCCCCATTCTTACCAGACATTGTTGTGCTTCTTGCTTATCTCTTGCCAGCAAATCAACCAAATGTGTCTAGACGTCTCAATTAGCAAGGAAAAAACAAGACAAAAGACACTGGTTAATGCTTATCTGAATGCATTTCTATTCATCATAAACTGTTTTCTATTTAAGACCAGCTAGCCTTCGCGCAGTCGCCGTTTGAACGACAATTATTACTGGTAATTGTATTCGGTGAAAATCCATTGACACTGAAATAACATGTTCTGACTAGATTTGAATTGTACCTACATTCAATACGCCATTCTTCCTCCTGTCTTTTCCATTGTTCTGTTGCATGTATGTCAGTTTGCTGCACAATACTGCACACGGGATGGGGGCGATCACCTTAGCCCCAGACTATTGTGGAATTTTAGAATGTAGCGAACACAAATGGGAAAATAACCTCTAACGTCCCCGCGCTAGCTTTGTGATGCTAATCAGTTACCCTGTTGCTCGCACTTATTTCCACTAGCACCAAGGTCGAAAAATGAAAATTGAGATATCAGCGGAGAAAAAGTGTGGTTTGACAATGTGCCCATTCTGACAGTTAATTATTTGGTTTGTGTGTGGGTGAGACAAAATTCCTGAAAAAATTGGAATATTTATCCACATGGCAACCTTCCAGCATAAATACTCAGCTGTCCGATCCCGGAGATAGTCAGTGATGGGAAGAATACTTTGAAAATATTCTAGTATTTATTTAAAGAATATTGAATACCTGCATAAAATGTATTTTGATACATGGTCCAATCAGAGTACTGTATTCTGAATACTTAGAACACTTTTACATCGAGTTGCATTTAAATTATAATGTAAAAACGTAGCATAGCATTAAAAACAGCTTTATATTTGTTTTATTGTTTGCTATACATTTCCTATCACTAACTGGAGAAGGAAAAATCACATTGGCACTCACTGTAAGAACATATTTTTTGAAATTAATGACTATGTTCTGAATAGCTCCAAATGAAAAAAGTAACTGCACCTGAATATAGTTATTCAAAATTTGTATTCAGAAATCGTATTCTCGGTACATGTTTAGTTACTTCCCAACACCAGAGATAGTAATTGTTGCGGAATACTCCACATTTCACCTCATCATCACATCTAGACCACTTTATTTTCATTATTTTAACAGGTACATATTTTTGTGCAAGATGTCGGAAGATTATAAAATGCTATAAACATGACAAATTTCCAGCGTAGTCACACGTCTGCATTCCCGATGATTTAAATGTTGATGTAAAAATGTTTCTTTCCATTCGCAAATTGTGATTTTTCTGGTGTATATTTATATAAACCCCCTCCAAGCCCACGGCCATGTGCAATTACAGTGTTTGAGCATTGGCTTTGATAATTATCCACTAACACACACTAGCACTATAGCTCATTTCTTCTTTCCGTAGACTCATGCAATGGCAGATCTGTTGCTGTAAGCTGTAGCGGCAGGTTTAGAATCAACTGTAGGATACTGGGAGTTCTTTGTGTACCCGAGCAGTCAGGGAGAATGAAGAAGTCTTTCCTGGTTGTGCCTGGTGTGACAGTCCAGACACAGCACAGACAGGTGGATGTCATCACTGAATGGGGGAACAGAAAAAAGATGTCGAGAGCTAGTTTGGGCTGTTTGCAGGAACTATTCTATCAGTCTGCCTGTTGGACATAAGTGTTTCTGAGTGGGCTCTAGGGCTAAAATAGAGTGGATGGAATGGAATACTTTGCAGTGTCATTCCAAGTCTAGTGCTGTTGAGTATCACATTAGGATAAAGCGGATTTGAATAAAAAGTCAGATACTGTGAGAATGTTTTTATTTGAGAGAAGAAAATATGATAGTACAAAATTGGTTCATATAATAGTCCTGGTCTTAAGAGGAATATGCATATACCTGAAGGCACAGTGGTAAAGAATGGACTTACTTTCACTGACTTGTGGGAATTTTTATCATATCTTTTCAGGGTAATTTGGTGTATTTGACCTTGACCTGTATTGGGACTTAGAATCACATGTCATGCAGTTATCAGGATTAGAGTAATACAAGAATCCCATGTATTTTAGAGCATGTTTGTAGAGGTCTAAACGACAGGTTTACCAGGTTTTTAGGTAATTGACAAGATGTGTTGTCATTTGCTAAATTGCGATTTCAGTTCAATTGTGACTAATTTTGCCGCCCTAATCTGTATTCATGCCAAAAAGACGTGAACCCGTTGAGTCCATAACAGACAAAATTAAACCCAGCTGGGCTTTAGTGTTTGGGACTATTTAAAGGTGTGTACCTTTTTGGCTGGGGGTCCATCACCTGCTTGTTTCTATGGATATGTCATTGTTCTGCCTGGAATGTTCCACAGTATGACATTAAACAGATCTACCGTGCATTTATTCAATTAAATGTATTTTTATAGCTCAAACATATCTAGAAAAACAGGCATTCTGACTGTGAGCGGGGTTGCCTCTCCACTGATCTGACCCATAACTTGGCCTGGTTTGATCTCTATGAAGATAGAAAGGCTTAATGCCATAGTGTGAAACATTCCAGGCAAAGCAATAACATCTCCACAGAGAAAAGAATTTGACGCACCCTCCATTACATTTTCTGCTTTTGTATGGTATGTCGTTAAAATCTATGACACTCATAATTATTGGATATTTTGGACATTTTAAACCAAACTACTGATGTAAAACCACAGTAAAAGGAACAAGATGACTGACTTTTCCGTCATCACGACAAAGTGCTACTTGGACCATGCTGCCAGCCATTGTGGATATTTAGATATGAAGAGATAGGAAAGAATTTTATTTGTCTTTACCCAGATCTAGAAGTTTCTGCTAAGCTAGAGATGCCAGATACAAAAAAGTAGCATCTTTGGCTCAAGCCCTCACAATCCATTGCCACCTGTCCTACCATTCACCTGCGCTTTACACCAGCACTAGACCTATACTTCCCCAGCCTGCCGAATTTTTCATTTTTCTCATCTCTTTCCCACCACAGCTGAGTCTGGCAACAACAGAAAAAGAAACAAAAAAGGAAAGAAAAATACCCCAAGAGCACCCCAAGACGAAAAAAATCAGCCATTCTAATTACAATTGCAAAACGGTTGCTGCAAGTTTACATAAATACAATCTGCAGTGTCTCCGGTGAGTACCGCCAGGCAAGCTGCTGCTGTTGCTTCTGGTTTTGCAATGGCAGATTTAAGCTGAGGAGTGGGGGATATTTAGGAGAAAAAATTGTTTCATTCCAGGCAGCAGCTGAGCAGGAAATTTGTGCTAATGAGAAGACTTTGGTGTAAAAATGACAAATATGAAGCTTGGGTTTGAGTTTTATTGAGTGTAAAATACTGCATCAAAGAAAATTTGTTTTTTTCCCCAGCGCGCAAACCTGACTTCAGTATATATCATAAAATACCACATGTGCGTACATACTGTGCTTATTTTATTTAATTATATATTTTTTCATACTAAAGGGCCTATTTCACGTTATTTTCTGATCCATGTTAGAATATTGTCCTCCTCATCAAAAACATACCTGGAGTTGTGTTTTATTTCATTCACAAACTCTGTCATATCATATTTAGGCTGAGTTTTACTCTCAAAAAGAAAACACATGTGCTAATACATAAAGTGCTTCACTGTATTTTTAAAATCCACACACCTTCACTAGAATTGTGGATTATTTCAGTCCTGGAAATGCAAATCTCCACTAAACTAAAGGTGAAAGGTAGCTGTTAACTTGAAAACTACCACCTCATGACATCGCAAGGTGGAACAGAGCATTTTGAGCTTTGGAGAGTATGCATGGTCCTATTTCGATGTTTGATTTGTGAGTGACTGAAAAACTAATGCTACGAGACTTGTTTTAACATCATAAATCAGCTCACCTGTTGTAGTTCCAGCTAAGTCAGTTCTTAATGATCAGATTGTGATAAACTTAAGCACAGATTAGTTTAATAAAGCCAGACAGACCAGAGCCTACAGTTAGCATTACACCGCCAGGGAATGTTCATGACCTTATCTGCAAAATATCAATAAGTTTATCCTCCATAGCAGCAGTAACCATAGCCAAACACCCCTATATATATATATACACACACACACACAACTCTTGGAACAGACAATTCCATTTACATTAGATAGTTTGCATTACAATAACTGTGAAACTGTAGTTGTCAAATGGACCTGTCTTTTCCGCAGTTGTCAAAACTCTCTTTGTGGGTGAGCCAAGCAGCTGTCTGGACCTCCCGGCACTGCTCACTGTGTACACGCTGAAATCTTGATGGATCTGGGCCCTAAATCACGCCTGGGTCGGTATGGCAGTGCTATACATCGAACAGGGGAGGACAGCGGGGATGAAGTCTGTCGGAACAGTCTAAAAAAGGCACTTGTTTTTTCTATGCGCAAGCGAACAGGAAGAGCTAATTAACTAGGCAAGTGGTGAAAGGCTGGAGTGATGAATTGGACGGAGCGGTGGGTACACAAACACACGGCTCGCCCACCTCGTGTACGGAGAGGCTGAGTGAAGCTTTCATGTTATTACGGTGTGGTATAAAAACGTCTAATTTTGTACCACTTCGAGCTGATAAATGGGCCAGGCATATGGAGAGGTGACATATCATTATGGGAGGTCACTGGTGGTTGCGGGGCCGGTGGGCAATGTGATTATGCATGAGTCTATATATGTTTAACCTGGAGGGCAGCAGAATCTGTGTCATTTTTGGTTTTAATTGAGATGGATGTTTTTATGTGTGGTATGCTTTATCACTATATGAATAAGTTACAGAAATAAGCAATAAAAAATATGCCTTGTCAAACTCAGATTTCAGTACAATATAAGGAATAGGCATAACTCGGTACTTAATTGAGCTATTTTTTCAGACTCTAGAATGAGATGATGTCAGTTTTCTCAGTTGATTATGTTGTACTTTGCCATAGAATATCTAAAAGGTAAAATCACAAATTTCTAATAGTGACTAGACCCATTGACTTATTGTATTACAACAAAGAAATGCATTTGAACTATTAACTTGCCCCCATTTTTACCTCCGCCAAGGAGGTTATGTTTTCACCTGAGTCTGTTTGTTTGTTTGTTTGTTTGTTTGTTTGTTTATTTGCTTGTTAGTTTGTTAGTTAGCAAGATAACTCAAAACTTATGGACGGATCTTGATGAAATTTTCAGGAAATGTTCCTAATGGTAAATCCAACAGATGATTAAATTTTGGTGATGATCCAGAAGAAATCCTGGATTCTGGATCACTTTGAAAACTGAGCTGCTTGGCGGAGGTCTGCGCTCTCTGAGTGCTTTTCTAGTTATTAAATATCATTGGCAATATTAGTCTCTTTGTGTTACCATGTGATAAAGTTTAAGATTATTTTATCCAGGAAAGGTCACATTTTAAACTGGGATTTTTTTTTAGTATTGATACTTGCTCAAATGAGTATCTAATCCAAAAACTGTTGAGTATGCTAAGTATCTAAGCTGAGTATCTAGTTTCAGTACTAGTTTTAGTATTGATTAATATCTGATGTTCAATACTTCTGACAACCTTACCTTGTCACTAACAATATAACAAGTAATATTCTTGAATAGCGCTTTTCCAGATGTTCAAATTCGCTTCACAGTTGTCACAGCTGCCTTGGGGTAGACTGACGGAAGCGAGGCTGCAGATCTGCACCATCAGCCCCTCCAACCACCACCAGTCACTCACACACCACATTCATTCATTTACAGGTAAAGTGGGTGACGTGTCTTGCCCATGGACATAACAATAGTGTGCACATTTTATCTTGCATTATCTAGCACTAGCAATTTAAACCAAATTACTGCAAGTGTGAAACATGAAAGCAGTGCAGAAATCTGTTATGTTCATTTGCAAAAACAGATAAGTGCCATTTGAAAAAGTCTTTGGAGGCTTATAGAGTGCACTCTTGGTAAAGTAATATCTATTTTACTGCTATCAAAATATTAATACACCCCCTCTTGATAAAATCCTCTATAAATTTATGTCATTGCTAATATCTCTTAGAAGATGGTAACAAAAACAAAAAATCTGTTTTTGTTTGTGAACTCATATGTACTGGTGTTGTTGATATTTACAACAAAACCAATGCTTAGCTCCACTTCCTGTTAGCATTTAGCGCTATCAACATTCCCCTCTATTGGTCAATACCGCCACTTGAATGCACCATTAGCTCGAGCCGCTTTGCAATTCTGCTCTCACTCACGCGTGTAAACGGAACAGAAGAAATTTGCTCACAAATATTTACAACTTCCATTCTTCTTGTTGCGCGCCTCATTTGCATATTGTCAGTAATGCTTGGTCAACCTCAAAGTGATATCCCAGACAGGTGGCGCTATCAAGTGTGGAAAGCGTCACCAAGGGGTAAAGACCTATTTGCATGTGCTGTCAAACAGTTTAGAAGGAGCTGAAGCGTCCATCATTCGAAGTACAGGCAACCAAGAAAGAGGACACCCAACCTCTGCTCTTCTTTTAATGGAATACTGATGAAAAAATATTTGACACACTACTTCAAACAAGGTAATTGTGTGTTTGCATGGGCTAATGTTGTTGACTTTGTATTAGGCTAAGCAGTTTGCTTGCAGCTTATATCTATCTGGTGCTATTTTGCATGTAATTCTTATATCACAGGAAGTTTGTTGCTTAAAGTTAGTTTTGTCGATTGCAACATTGCCAATCCCAAACACACTGTAGCACCATAGTAACCTCAGCTAATCTTAGTTAAATGAAAATGCAGAATTAACCTAATCATGGACTATCCTAATAAAAGGTTTAACAATTAACTCTAGCAATTAACTGTAAGCTTGTGTTCAGTATCGAAACAGTCTCTGCACCATTAGACGTGGCGTTAATGTCAATATTTATTTATGTTCCAATTTGTTTTGCTTTTCACTGTATTTAATATGTTTGTCTTTTTGGGGCTGTTTCGCTGTGTAAACAAACAAAGCCTGTGCTAAAATAGCCACTTTCACTGTATTCCCAGGAGCAGAAGCCATTAGCGTTGACAAGCCATGCATAGTGAACCAATCGCAGCTATAAAGCCTTTTTAATTTTATGGACAACTCCTATTCCAAAAAAGTTAACACACAAGTTCATACTTTTCTGGACTAAAAACACCACTTATTTAAGAAATATCTATGAAGTTGGGTATTACTTCCAGTGGTACAAAGAGTACTTTGTTCCAGATAATGACAGTGCAGTGCTTTGTGTGGAAATGGCCTTATAAAAACTCAATTTAATCGGGTGAAGTCAGCAGCAGACAGTAGTAGACATCTGTTTGATCTGTGTTCTACCATAGGCGTTTCCCTCCGCACTAACTAGCATGCTAGTGTCACTTCCTGAGTCATTGTGCTCCCTGCCTGTGAGCTAGTAGTGCTTAAATTTAACGACCCGTGTCCCAGATCTGAGGAACAAAGATGTCTTCAAGTTTTTCTAATGTTGGGTACAAAGGAGAACACTGCATGGGTGGATTAGTTGTTAGTGGCTTATTGGTTGGCATCACAACATTGGAGACCCGTGTTTGATTGTGATGGGGACAAAATGGCATGCACATATAATGTAGGAATAGTAGGAATGTAGGAATAGTAGACCTTTCCAGTTAGGGCTGTACATTTAATTATTTAATTACCAACTGTCAATCATCATCTTTGGTCTTTATAAATGGAGAGTGAAAGAATGAGGTTTGGAGCACATTTCAGACTTCAGAGGACGAAATTTGAAATTTTTTGTGTGATTTGGCAAATTAAATAGCAATAATAAGTCTGTAGTAAAGTTTAAGTATTTTCATGTTCATGGAATTAATACTGGATGTCATTTGTATTTGTTTTAAAGCCATAGTATCGGGCTTGCGTCTCCACAAACGCAAACACAAACAAAAATTTTCTCCTGCTTGTTTCCTACTTGGTTCCTTTGGCTATAATATTCCACAGTATGGCATAAAACCAATCTATGTTTTTTCTCCAGAAAGTTACATATTATCACTTTAAATGAGAGCAAATAAAATTGAATCGAAAAGAGGTATTATTTTGAGGAAACATTTGTGGTTAATTTTTTTTTCTCATATTGACCTGTCCTATTGCCATTAATATGAATGAGCAGGTTGGACATATGTACTTTGGTTTTTTCACATAAGCACAGTGGTACAGGAATATTGACTCTATTCACGAGTAGTACGTAATGACATTCTGAATACAAAACCACCAACAATCTGCCCCCAGGAGCTAAGCTAACAGCTGCTCTGGTTTTTCTATGGTCTCCGCTATCTGTGGGAATGCTAGCTTCTCCTCTGATGCGCCCAGAGATCAGGACCTCTAGACCGGGGGCCCCTGTGGTTTATGGGGGGCCAATTCTCCGGAGACCAGTGCAGATGCTGGGTGGCTGGGTCAACAGTTTGTCTAAGGGGGTAAACACAGTGGCGTGGTTGGGTTAGGGTTAGCTGGGGAGAGTGAAAACTGTGGCTAACTATGGTGGTCCAGACTTTTACAAGATATGTGCTCATAGGAAGTGCTTAAGTATTGTGATGTGTAAACAGGTCTGCTGCTGGTGGGAACAGACACAGAGCAGTGACAGACTGGCTTATGAGAGGAAAAAGTGAGCGAAAGTGCATGAAGTAAAGGAGGAAAGAAACTAGACTGTTATTACTATTGTTGAATGTTGTATGTATGTATTTTTCTCCCTTGTATCCTCTTTTGACACCTTTGATGAATAATTGTAGTACCTTGGGCAATTATAGTGGTAAAAGTAAGTAGGATAGTTTAGTAAGTGTCTTGAATAAATGAATGAATGCTTGGGTCTTTGGGTTTTTGAGAGAGACTTGTTGATGGATAAGAAAAAATAATGATTACAAAAGAGGTGTAATTAGGGTTGCCAAAAATCAATACCCTGTAGTATTGTAGGGAAAAATAATAATAAAATACTAGTTGAAGGCCACTTGGAACTATTAGAGTAACCTTGCTTGGGATTATAACCTTCTTCAAAACTGTAAAAATGAGAGTCTGGTCACCGGTGAATGTTTCAGACTTCAGATGGGCGTGATTGACCAGTGGCTTGGCCAATCAGGGACATGCATGGTTTGTCCATATAAAAACAAATAGCGGCAAAAAAACATTACAGGGGACTGAAAAACATTATGGATTTCTGAAGAATCAATGAGTGAATCACTAGATATACATTTCATTTGGTGAAAAAAGTTTGGACACCGCTGTATAATATTGTTTTTATCATTTGGGGATCAAAATTATATCAAGCATCAAGATTAACCCTCAGTATTAAAATGCTAGTTTGAAATTTTAGTATAGTTACACAAGCTGCAATGAAAAAAGCATCAGGACTTCAACTTGCGGTGCCTCTTGTAAGACACATTTCTCGAAACCATAAAGGCTACCCTATATTGAATCTCGTCTCATTGCATAAATCTGAACTACATGTGGTGCCATAAAACAATATTTACCCTGAACGTTCCAGTGGCAGAACGTTTGCCTTTATGTTTGGTCATGTTGTATTCGCACTGGCTGGTCCCTCTCTCCTCTGCTCACTGCTGCAGCGCTAATGCCTGGGAAATAGGTGTTGGCCTCAAAGCGGAAGAGAAAATATGCTTTCCCAGACTATTTTACTTTCAATGGAGCGTGCCTAAAAGTCTCTTGGCTGGCGAGGGGCCTCATGCATTTCAAATTACTATGACCTTCCCTTGATTTAAGTCAGCCTGGGTTGCTCTACATCGCTGGGGCCAACCACTGCAGAAATAGTCACTTTTGTTCGCTCAGAGGAAAAAAGAGGTGTACCTACAAGCTGCCGTAAATGGGGTATGATTTAGGCCAAAAATCCCGGTGCGACTTTTGCTTCTTGTGTTACAGGAATTGGAGCGAAATCGTGTTTTTTCTTCCCTGTCTCCACATCCGTAAGTGGTTTCAGGTTGTTCCCATCAGCCCCTGGGCAAAGATGACACTCCCCATCAAGGCGGAGGAGAGATGGTGCTGTCTAACTCCTGGAGCCACTGCAGCGTGTTTCATCATAGGTGCACGGGACTAGTTTCTGACAAGTGGTGCGCTAGCTGTCAGCCGACTATGACACTGTTGTTTGGGTTATTATTGTCAAAACTCCTGTTCCTGAAGTTCCAAAATGCTCAACTTTTGCTCCCGATGATGCAATACTGTCACGTTGAACTGTTGAACTTCTGAGTTGGTTTTGTGAAGGTTTGCATTTTTCTACCCATCTTTTATTGCACCAGAAAAAGAACATAACTTTTCATTCATTTCTTTTTTTCGCATGTAGCATTTCAAATACTGCTTTTTTCAGCAATCCATTCTAAATTCAGAACTTGGTTTAGTAAGAAACCTACTAGTGATGTTACTCACAAAAATCTTTTTTCATGTGGGTTGTGTTTCTTGCATTGAAAAACACAGAAAAACATGTATCTTCACTCTGAACAGGCTTGCATCTCCACAAACCTGACTCTTATTTGTTGACTTATTGTTGTTCCTGTGACTATAATATTCCACTGTATGGAATAAAACTTATCTATCTCCATGGAGAATGTTCCGCAGTATGTTTCCATGGACCACCTGCCACCTTCAGAAAGTTACTTGCTGTACCTTAAAGAATAAATCAGCATTAGAATTGCTACTAGTTAAAGCTATATTTGATTTGACATGCTTATGAGGACAAGTTTATGAAATACAGTTTTCATACAAAATATAGCTTTCATACAGTTCTTTTAAATATCTCCATAGCAAGAGCTATATTTTTTTTTTCAGTTTATCTCCCAATCTAACTCTTACCCCTAAACAATAATAAAACATACGCTAAATCAGGTTACACCACATCAAACCAGACAACAATTCTAAACCCACTCACTTTCACTCCTCTGACCATATCTTTTGACACATTATAGCCTCTCCTCTTCCCTTTTTCCTCTTCCTCCTCCTCTCCCTCTCTCCTCTCTCGCCCTACTTTCCAAAATCACTCCATCTGATCTGACCATCTCCAGAGTTGAATAAAGGCGTCCATGCAGTGACAGGCAGTAAACCCACAGACAGACCCACCCTCGGGCCCCTCCGTCTGCCTGAGCACCCAGCCTCTCTCCACCGCCATTGAAAACCTACACCATCCGAACTCGACAATGGCCAGGCCCTGCAGTGACGGTAGAACTCTAAGGGAATGCTTTGAACTCACAGATTTCCTTGATGATCGTGCTTGACTTAGTTATCTGATGCACGGCTCCTCTTCACACCCACTTGCACCTGTCAGTAATACATCATAGGCACAATAAAAGGAACATTATGGCTTTGGACTTGGGTGCACTCCTGTCTTCTATCTCCTTTTGTGTTGTTCTCAGAAGCTCTCACAAAGATACATCTAGTTTGACTTGTAAGGTAGCGCTGCTGAAAAGGTTGGGTTGTATAATAGAGCAGTTTTGATTCAGTTACTTGGTTGGTTTGTCCCTTAGCAAATAAAAATATGTTTTTGGTTCGAGACAGTAACAATGCCTTGGTGATGGTCTTTAATTCTGGGTTGGTCCTGTTTTGATCTAGTTTGGTTTTTGATAACAAATAAGGATAGGTAATCACCAAAAAATGTATATATATTTTTCCAATATAAATAAATGGTAAATCACAATATGTAACTTTTTAGCCCCAAAATAGACTAAAATGAAAACCATGCGTCCTTACTGTGAGCAGGCTTGCATCGCCACAAACCTGACTCTTATCTGGCCTGGAGGTGAGCCTGGTCCTGCTTGTTTCCATGGAGAAGTTCCTTTGACTATAATCTTCCACAGTATGGCATAAAATGTATCTATCTCCACAGAGAATGCTCCAAAGTATGGCTTTAACTTTCCATTTCTATGGAATCCTGCAATGGACGTGAAACTTTCTTTTCTTTTCTTTTTTAATTGTAATTTTGCATATTTCAAACCAGCCATTTTGATATTGTCTATTGCCTAACAACAGTGTTATTTTATGTCTTGGTAACTTTATAGAAGTTAAGCCATATTTCTTACCATCATCATCATCTGTTGCTTGGTCCTAGCCTTGACCCCTGCCTCACTCCATCACTCCATCCAGGCACACGGCTTTACAGACAGTAGTACAGAAGGTGGAGTGCTCCCTAACCTCCACCACGAGGAGCAGATGGGCTGTGGCTTTGTCCCTCTTTTTATTAGCTCCCTTAAATCAACACCTAACAATGCGCGGCCGCACGGAGGAGAAGGAATTGATTTCTCACATCAGCCAGTGGCCGAAGTGGGTAAAGGGCCAGACCAAGGGTAAAAGGGTGAACAGGCTGGTTAGAAGGGTCCATAGAGAATACACTGGAGTGACTACAGTATTGAATGGGGATATACGATGTTGTCACATGTAAAGATTGTGCAGGATCAAGGTCTTTCATAGCTCAGATCATATTTCTGTTATAAGCTCCTTACAGTTAAATCCATGGTGTGGTTTAAAGACACTCACTGCTGTATTGGACTTGATCTGCCATTATCCAGATATTCTTGCATGCAGTTGTATTCACGGTAACTAAGGTAAAAAGGTTTCATACTCCAAATTCGCCTCTATAACTGCTAGCCTCGTGAGCTTCATTTGACTGGAGCCAAACGCTGTGGTTGACGTCACACTCCCTTAGTCCACTTCTTAACACAGTCTATGTATTACACTGAATGACCACCTTGTGGTGTCAAGTTGGTAATACAGGAAGTGCTCCACAGTGTTTTTTAAACTCCATACACCTTCGCTAGAATCATTTGGATGATTCCAGACCAGAAATTGCCAATCTCTACTGAGCTAAAGGTAAAACGTAGCTGTTAACTTGAAAACTACCACTTCATGACATCATACGCTGGAACAGAGCTTTCTGAGCTTTTGGAGATGTACAGTAGGCAGACTAATAATGCAGGGTTAGGGTTTTTGAGGAGCTAACAACATTATAACATGGCCTAAAGCTCACAAGAGTCAGTTAATAAGACAATAATAAGATAAGACAAAACTATAATGAACTATAATGAAACTAGTATTATGAACTAAACTGCATCCTTCTAAAGTAGCCCAAATGAGGTTCCCTTTCACAGCCTTGTCTATATTATTTGGCTCCCGGTGATTTTGCTGTCAGTATTTGTGCAAGCAGGTCATCCATAAGTCCTGGTATTGAGCTGCTTTCAGTGGGGGAGATTTAGAGCCCTCCAGCCCTGCCCGTGTGCTCTGTGGCTCTACTGGGGCGCGCCGTATTAAGTGCCACTGCATTATCCCATTTTTCCTGCACTCCTCAGTCTCCATGATCACCTCCGAGCTCCCACGCAGCACAGCTCTCATAAACATTTACGTGCAGGCTATCAGCTCCAGTCTCAGGCCACGACTCCGTTGGGCTGGACCGCGACGGGCCCTTAATGCCTCTTATGAGACCCTCTCGTCTGCTTGTTTGTGTGGGGGTCTCAAAACAGACCTCGCTAACAGCCCCTTGTGCAGTGGGGGGGTCGTTGTGTTTGCTCAAGTACATTTACTCAAGTAACTTTTTAAAGGTCCTATATTACACAGAATTGACTCTTGTGAGCTTTTAGACACATTATAATGTTGTTACCTCCTCAAAAACGAATCCGGAGTTGTGTTTTATTTCATTCGCACATGTTTTAGTAATCCTTAATTATTATTCTGCCCTCATTTCCAAACATAAAAATGCTCTATTCCATCTTGTGATGTCATGAAGCATTAGTTTTCAAGTTAACAGCTACCTTTTACCTTTCAGTAGTTCAGTAGAGACTGGCAATTCCAGTGATGAAATTATCCAAGTTTAAAAACACAGTGGAGCACAGAGTGTTTTCTGTTTGAGAGAAGAACTCTGCTTTTGTGTGTGAATGAAACAAAACACAACTCCAGGTATATTTTTGGAGGTAAAAACAATATAATATAGATCGGAAAATAGTGTAATATGGGCCCTTTAATCTAGTTCTTAAAGCACTACTTTTTGTTTCTGTTGTAGTATTATTATTTTGAAGTAACAGCACTCTTATTTTGGTACAAATTCTGGCTATTTGCCCACCTCTGTCTCGTCTCTATATCTCGTCTCCATATTTCTCATGTAATAGACTTTAATAAAAGTAGCATGCTGGGTCTGTTATCATATGTAAATGTCATGGGAGCTGGAGAAACCTCAGCTGTTGTTTTGTTTTGTCATGACAACAAACACTGCGGGACAACCCAGGGAGTCTGCTTAGAGGGATAGAGAAAGGACAAAACTCCACTGGACATCTTCTTTAAAGCAGACAAGCCAGCCTCTTCTGCATACATTATTTTTGAAGCCAACTTAAAGAAAACATAACATAAATAAACAAAGGCTTTTTTTTTTTTTTGGAGTGCAGAGAATTCCTTTGTGGCTTTGCCTTTGAATGTCTGTTTTTGGTCTTGGCTGCAGCTTCTTGAAAATGATCAGTGGTTTTGAGCTGAATGCACGAGGCAAAACAAGATACAGGGAAACAAAATGGAAGCTGTAAAGGATTTGTTTTTTCGAGTATACAAGGGACATATGTTTCAGAAAAAATGTGTAGATGAAGGAAGGAATACCTATTTTTGGTTACTTTGTTTGACAATGTACAGTGCTTTGAATAGGCCCTCAAATTTTGATTGAATAGGGGATTATTTGGGTCTTTCTGCTTCATGTAGTGCCACAAATTGGTGGATAGTTAAGGTGCGGAACTGTGGATAATCATGCTCAATTTCCAGGTCTCTAGCTCACAACCACCTCAATATTGAAGAACAGGGCCTCAAATTCAGTTGTATTAGGGCGTTATGTGGGGTTTCAAATATTGCCTTAAAAGGATTGCTTTGCCTGAAATGATCCGCAATATGGCATTAAACTTATTAAGCCATCTTTATTATGAGGCTGTCAACATCTCCAAAGCTCAAAGTGCTCTTTTACACCTTGTGATATCATGTAGTGGTAGTTTTCAAGTTAAGAGCTACCTTTTACCTTTAGTTTAGTAGAGACTGAAATCACAAGGTGGAACAGATGGTTGTGGAACTCAGCCTAAATATGCAGGATTTGTGTGTTAAACGTGCGTGAATGAAGCAAAACACTCCAGATATGTTTTTGAAGAGGAAACAACATTATAACAGAGATCACAAAACAATATAATATGGGCCCTTTGAACCATCTTGCATTTATTCTTCCTGAAGATGTGTATAAGTGTGATGTTATGCTGTGGAATACTCCATATTATTCTAAAATCTCCACGGATATAAAGAAAAGCTTATTTCAGGAGTTGTTAAAATAAAAACTGTTAACCATAGTGTTTCTAAACTGCAACATATCCACTACATCCAGCGACATTTCAAGAAGGCATGACTATAATTAACAATTAAAGTCTTCTAGTCCCTAGTTTATTCCTAGTTTAACCTTGTGCGTTGTGTTTCCATTGCAGGACCCAGGTTACACATCGTTCCTGTTTGACCAGCTCCAGACGTCGGGGAGCCATGAGGGGGGCCCGGGCAGCTGTCAGGTGTGCTCCACTCCTCTGCAGCAGCTGAGACAGGAGGCCCTCCACACTCTCCACACCCTCCACGCCCCAGTCCTGACCCTCACCTCCGCACCATCCTTCCTCCCGCAGCCAGCCAGGTTCACCGTGTCAGCCTCCAAACAGATGTCCAGGACCCAGACGACCACCACCAGCAGCAGTGCCCCCTCGCTGCTGCCCCTGGGGGAGAGGCACCGGGTCCAGGGAGCAGGGTCTAAGGCCAGTGTCCAGGTGACAGTGGCTGGGGCACAGCTCACTGGTTCCCTGGGCTCCGTGACCATCCAGGCCCAGCAATACCTCGAAGGCATGTGGAGCATTTCCAGGGTCAACAACTTCCTGCCTCAGCCCAAGCCGGTATGCAAATGTTCATCTTAAAACATTGTACCAGATGTGAAAAGCAGAACTAGTTTAACTGTTTGCCCCTCTCCAAATGTATTCCTCACTTTCCTTATGCATTCCTAGCATCCTAATTATTCACAGCTTACAGATGGCAGAGCGGAGTTTTGCTGTAACATCACTACTGACAACAACTAACATGCTAACAGCGCACCAGCCTTACTTCATGCTTCACAGATGAAAATTAATCTTTATAATTCAACGCAGGTAGAATACAGCAACCTCATTTTGACCCTAAGAGCTGCTTTTACAATATATCCGTACAGGGGCAAAACTAATTTGACTTTATTGCACAGGTGGTTGTAAGATACTGTTTTAGCTACAGCTGCCCTGGGGTAGACTGACAGAGGCCAGGCTGCCAATCTGCACCATCAGCTCCAGCGACAATCACCACAAATTACTCACTCAACAAATTCATGCTAGACAATATGGGTGAAGTGTCTTGCCTAAGGACATAAGGACAGTTTCTGACACTGATGCCCTACTGTAAGATAAGAGATCTAGTCACTATTAATAAACCTTAATAATGACAGTCAACATTTGTATATTTCCCTTTGTATATTGCCGGTGGATACCATAGACATACTGGCTTCTACTCCATCTCAGAATGGATAATCTATTATCTGAAGACAGGAAATGTATTAAATGCACAAATTGAAATGACAGGCTAAATACATGAATAGAAATAGACGTAGGAAATTAATAACAAGACTGAACTGGTTGTGAAAGACATAATGCTTACCAGATTTCATTTGCTTAGTTGTATGTAAATGCATTTGTGTGTGAATCCTGGTTATATTGTATGTTTTAGTTGAGTTGAGTTTAGTTTTAGTATGATCTGCATTAAATTTCTACTGAAAATGACCAAGAAATAGGATGGCGTGACATATTAAACTGCATTTATTACTCTATTTTATTATTTATGTTATAATCTTGTTTTCTCATCAAAAACATACTTGGAGTTGTGTTTTGTTTTATTTGCACATGTTTAACACACAAACCCTGCATATTTGGGCTGAGGTCTTCTCTCAAATGGAAAACACTGGATAAACACAAACACAACTCTGGGTATGATGTAACAACATTCTAACATGGCTTAAAGTTCAGAAGATTCAGTTTTGTAGGACCTTTAAGCAAAAACAGAAATAAAATATTAGGGGAAAAAAACAGACAATTCTACAAATTAGTGCTGCTTCTTAGTCCACCTCAGAGCTTGCCAGGTCTTGTTTCCAGCATTTACCTCACATCTCCAGATATTGGCTAGCAGACAGTCAGTGTGCGTCAGAACGGACTGAACATCTGACCTCTCATTCTTTTGTAGTCAAGGAGCCCGAGTCATGTGGGATCAAAGGTCACGGCAACACTAATCTGCTGACCTCCTCCCCAAGGCCAGGCCAAATGACCACCCCACAGAGAGAGTCATAACTCTGCGCCACGTTGGATAAGTGTTCATGTTTGTGTTTGAAGTTTAAGAAGGACGTAAGGGTAATGATTGGAAGTGCTCTACCGCAATGAGAGCTGACACACTTTAGTTGAAGTAGCCATTTGAACTGTGTTTCAAGTTACTGATGTGATGGCCTTGTTGACGTGTAGGAGTAGTGTTGTGCTAAGAGAAACAGCTGGTAGAATGTGGACTATGTAATTCTCAACGATATTCTGAATGTTGTTTTCATGATATGCAAATTTGAATATTGGTAACTATCTTAAATTGAGCAAAAAAGAGCTGATTAAAATACTACTAACAAAAAGATCATAACTGGTGTAACTTTGATAGTAGTTTTACTTAACTTAGATACTAGTTTTAGTATCGATTAGTATCTGATTTTCGATTCTTTTGACAGCACTAATCATAAATTTCTAACAGTTATTACCATTCTCTTGAGATAAGAAAAATAAATGAAACCTGTCTGGAAACTATAAAACTGACTTCATTTTCTCAAATCAAAGTAAGTATTCTTTTCATTTTAAGTTCATTTTAAAATGTGACAGGGCTAAAATAAAATATACATAGTCATATTATCTTAAGCACTGGAAAATGGATGCTTCTGCCTCCACTTCTGTAATATGTCAATGTCACACATCCAAATAATACATTATTTGAGCTCTCTTGTTAACTACAACCACTTATAATACTTGCCAGTGTTTTTCTTTTCCTTTTAGTGAAACGCCAGAGACAGATCCCTCATTCTCCTTTTAACGTCAACAAGTGCCAGTAGACATGCTTTATGGGCCCATCAAAAGCTTTCAGCTGTGTATAGTATATGCAATCCCGGGCAAATCAAACAGGCTGGCACAGGAGGGAGGCGCTGGCTGGTGTCTAAAAGCAATTAGTGGCAGGAATAAGATGCCCGGTGCCACAAAGCTGAGAGCAGGGCCTCAGCACGCAGTCTGAAACATCCCTTTAGGACATGGAGTTACAAACAGCACCAGTCTCTCAAGTCTACAACGCTTTCAGTTCATTAAAAGCAGGCCCCGAGAATGACTAAAACCACATCAGATCTGCAGGACGGGAGTGAGGCCGCGGAGCCCAGAGCAAAACGTTGTAATTCGTCACTTTGGTTTCAAAAGCATGCAGAGCTGTTCAGACGGAGAGGCAGAGATGGAGTGAGTGTAAAGTGGTTCAGTGTGTGTCGGCCTGCTGGAGAAGGCTCTAGGCGATCCCACTCTCCGGCCGTGATAGGGCACCTTGATTTGGTCTGTAGGGAAATACCTGGTTAACATGGAGAGTGATGGCTGTGGTCACTGAACTGAAGTGATCTACATTCTTTCTATTCTCCCTTCTGCAAAGTGTGGAGTTCTGCTTTTGACTGTGCGATCCCAATTGATAGCCAGAAAGCTGTTTCCAAATTTTTACAGTTTTTAAAAGGTGCACTATGTAACTTGCACCACCTGCATGTCTTAATTTCTCATTTAAAGGTGTTTTTATTGCTCAATAGCTTGCAATGTTACTGTGAGTAGGGTTGTCTCTCCATAGATCTGACTTGTAACTTGGCCTGGTGTTGTCTCTATAGAATTAAGTGATAATGCCACTTTCAGGTCCAACCAGAAACTAATAACAGCTCATTTCTAGCTTTGTTTTTGTTAGGAATGCACCAATCCAGCTTATTACAGCTGCTGTTTTAGCCACAGCTGCCCTGGGACATCCTGACAGAAACAGCCCCTTTGACCACCTCCACACACACACACACACACACCACATTCATAGTGCACCTTTAACTAAAAGTAATTATTTTATAGTATTTTATTGCAAGTTTGGTTTCATGTTCCAAATTAGGTCAAACATTCCAAATGGGCTTTCAAACTGCTAATTCTTCAGTTCATTTCACCTACACATGCACATTTTGTCCAGCACCCAACCAGCACATATGCCAATCTATAAAGCACAAGTGGTCTTCTTGACCTATGCTTTCTTTAACTGGTCCCCCATTCTTCCTTTACCGCTGGAGCCTGCTTTACTGCCACCAATTTGAAACCTGGCAGAAGATCTTGGCGCCTCTCCCTTTGGTGCAGCTGGTTTTGAATGGCGTCTAACCAACTAACACCACGAAGAAAAGCGTTGGGCATCCATCCATTCTCTTCCATCTCTCACTAATAATCGCCAATTCATGCCTTTTGTTAATTAAACGCCATTGAGAAGAAGGAGCTGTGCATATGGCATCTCAGAGATTCCCCACTTCTTGACTGGCCAGATTAGCAGCAGTCTCCCCTCTTGGGCAGTAATTTTTTGTTAGCCGCCTGGAGCATAGGTCAGAGAAAGTCTTCCAAAACCTGGGTATGACAGAGATGGTTGGGTTGATAGTACATTGGCATTCGCTGCTCACTTTCAGTCTTCATAACCAGGAAGAAACTGCTTTTGTCTGCGCACACACGTTTTCATTTATCTTCCTGTCCATCCCTCGCTTTCTCCAGTGGGGCAGAGGCTCAGGGATCAGGGAGCACTCAGGGGGGTTAAGGGGTGTAAGGCTGGCTCGTTAGCGACTTTGAGCCCGAACAGACAGTTCTTCTAATTACCTGACCAGGGGATAGATCCAACCAACACAGAGGCTTAGCGGACTTTAAAAAATCCTTCATTTTCAGTTTGCAGGGGGGTAGTGCTTGGTAGTTGGAGTTAGGGCTGGGAGATGTGGTGATAAAAAAATATGTAATCTGCTTTTTTGGTCAAGTTGTCACGTCACAATTCACAAATTTTCTCTTGAATGCAGCTCTACTGGTCCGCTTCAGCAATGTCCAGAGTGAGTGACATTTGGATTTAAGCATGTGCAATGATTTATGAACATTCAGAAGATTCAATAAACCACAGACTGTATATATAAATGGACACAGCTAACCCACTAGCCGCTGCGTGCCATATAGGAAATGAACATGGACGCCAAGTGGTTTCTTCGAGGTCTGGTTCCATTTGACTTCTATTGAAAAAACTTCGCCCCTCTCTCTATAACTTCTGCTGTCAGGCTCATCATTCTGAACTTAAAATGTTCATATTAACTCACTTAACTTGATTCTGGTGTTTTTATTTCACTATTCTGCCCCTAAATCCAGATGTGAACATTAATAACGGACCAATCAGGCGCCTTCTTTCCCCGAGGTTAGTGCCACTAGCGTTAGCAACACGTTGATTCACAGCCTCGTTACTAGATGCCTGCCCTTTGCCAAACCAACCGTGTGGCTCTTTGGTTGCGCACTTTGGGAGCAGATTTACACCTATAACTACTACACATGCCTCGATTGGCTTCATTTGTTCGCATCTGAAGGGTAAGGGTGACATCACATTCCCTCATTCCACTTCTATCATACAGTCTATGTAGTTACGTAAGTTTACATAAATCCTGATACAATCAAAATCCTGATCTAGCTCTTAGAAAATTGTGATATACTTTTTTGGCATATGGCCCGTAGTTGGAGTGTGTCTGTATTGCTCATGTTTAGGTTGAGTGTAGTCAGGCCAGATACTGAACTAAGGAGCAGCTGTGGCATAAAATTGGCACAGCACTGGCATAGTCTGGACTCTGCTGGAGGTTGGACGGTTGGGCTTCCTGTACGGGTGTCGCTGAAGTGCTCTAGGATTTGCTGCCAGAATGGTGTTATGAGTCCACTTCCCCTGTTATGAACTAATCCCAGCACCAGAGACCAGCATACAGGAAAACGGAGCTCGTCAGTACAGTTTACAGTGTTACTCTTGGCAACTAACAGATTCCGCCATTCTGTCATAGCTTTAATTAGTTTGCCATAATGTGATAATTTTGCCAATTAAACTAAATAAAAGTATAACTACAAGTGCAGACATTTTATTTGACTTATAAAATCTAAACATATGGTATAGAAGGGACAAGTGGAGACGTTCCAGGCTTCTAACAAAACATTTAATTCATCATCAATCACTGCTATATACAAACTGGAGTTAATGGAAAGAACTTGGATGAAAAAATATACGTTTTTGCTAGTTACATACATTAAGTATAATTTAGTACAATACATTTAGTCAACTAAGTTATCAAGACATTTCATAGACTAGATTATAAGTGAAACTGAAAATAATTTTAGTGAAATGGTTGAAATAAATACATTAATTAATTAAAAAAAACTGTGCAATCTTAAACCCTACACCCCAGCATGACGTTTGATTGGGCTTCCATGATGACATCCTGAGAGAGAACCAGATTCCAGAGCAAGATTCTCAGATGTGGTAACAAGCTGCAAGAGAAGATCATAGGATTCCATGTGTAGTTCTTACTCTTAGGAATTCTGAGAAATATAGTCCAATGCTTTACAGTTAAAATGTTGGACTGTAATTGACTAAAGGAATTCTTAGACATGTCTTGCCTATTGATTAGTCAACTAAAAAGGGGACGTGGCTAAAGCTCTCAAAACTCTTATGCATCTCTATGTACCTGATCGAAACTGCACTCACAGGACTACACCTACACAGGAGTTCATGCAAAAACAACTGTTTATGCAGAAAGGACTAGGAAACAATGTGAGTGAGTGAACTCAAAATGCTCTGTTCCACCTTGTGATGTCATGTAGTGGTTATTTTCATTTTAACAGCTACCTTTTACCTTCAGTTCAATAGATTGGGAATTCCAGGTCTGAAATCAAACGTCTAGTAAAGGTGTATGGAGCTTAAAAACACAGTGAAGCACTTCCTGTATCACCACATGACATCACAAGGTGGAATAGAGTATTTTCAGTTTAAGAAAAGACCACATCCTAAATATGCAGGATTTATGTGTTAAATATGTTTGAATGAAACAACACACAACTCCGAATATGTTTATGACAGAGATCAGAAAATACTGTAATATGGGCCCTTTAAATACAATTGACACAAATTTTGGTTGGCCAAGACTCCATCGACCGATTAATCAACTAAACAACTAAAAGTGCCCAATTAAAATGAATGTGAAAGTGCAGTGCAAAAGCCTGTGCTCCTACTGTCAGAATGTAATGTCACCATGTTATGATGTACAGTGTTCACATGTCAGGCTTAAAAATAGTCTAGCTGACACCTGCACATGACAAATGGTATATAGTGGAAAGCCTTTATAACGACGATGTTAGGGGATGTTATTTTAGTAAATGTAGGCCAAACGTAGTTGGTAAATACATAAAGGGGTCTTATGGAACGCACATTCTATCATAATACATGTCAAATTTATTACACAACCACATAGGCGTCTTTGTTATTAATGCTCCAGTCTGTATTTACTCAATTTCTACCTCAAACCAGTTCTCATCATCCGCTATTGATCACTGTCCTGCAGGATAACACCAGCTTCTTAGCTCAGGATTAACCTTTTGTCCATTTGGAAAAGCGTAGACTACAGCCTGGATAATTAAGACTCTGGAGCTCTTGTGTTGCTCTATTAGCAGTCAGTGAAGCGTACAACGTCTCGCCAGCAAGATCATTACTCTATCTGTAAGAAAGTTGGGACTATTGTGTTGGTTGCTAAACACTTTGAGTTGTGACAGATAGGACGGTGTTCAGGTGGTGTTTGCAGTGCATCTTTTTGGCAGGAGGAGCAGTAGCCGTGGGGTGAGTTTGTGAATGCGTTGCCTTCCAGAGCAGGGAGTGCCATCGGAGACACAGGGCTGACACCTCGTAAAGATTTGAGCTATGGAACAAATCTCAGCGCTTGGACTGTTTACAAGGCCCGTGTCATAGTGGAAAGTGGCTCTTCTGGAAGTGCAAAGTCATGTTTGCATTATTAATAGGGTAAATTAAAGATGTGGGGGAGAGACTTTTCAGATGAGAGGTCTGACATTCAGATTCAGATTCTGAACTCAGATAAAGAAAATCATCTTGAAAAACAAGCCTTCTTACTGTGAGTGGGGTCGCCTCTCCACAGACTTGACTGTAACTTGGTCTTATCCCTATGGAGGTAACTAACTTTCTTACCATACTGTTGAACTCTTCGTGCAAGGCAAAAACATCTCCATGGCGAACCCTCTACCAGAAACCTTTACTGAACTTTTAATTCTGCAAAATACCAAGGAACTGCTACACAACAACAACTAAGTACCTCTTTAGCAGCAGCCTTTTCAGTTCCAATACCGATATTCCGATATTATAGCTTTAAGTTTCCACTGATACCCAGATTAATACACTACCAGCGCAGAGACTGAAAACAGCATTTTTTCCCTTAAAACAAAAATAAAACAAGACAGAGCTGTTCCACATGTGTTATGTAGTTGTTATTGATCTCTTTGTATAAATAAATAAATTCAAACATTATGAGACTTTCTGGGCCGACTATGACTACTACATCGATTTATATGTCCATCCAGAATATCGGCTGAACTGATATTTGTTGATATCCTTTCCACAAAATTGTTCAGTATCAGCATCGACATCCTATACCAGTATCAGATCAGTGCATCCCTATTTAGCAGTAATACCCCCAGTACCTATCCAGTAACTGTCATAAATACCGTGATGTACATTGACACATGAAGCAGGTCTAGACTACCGAGAGATATTTTCAGCGAGGTTCATCCTGTGTCCTGTTAATAAATTTCAACCATATATTTTCAGATTGTTGAATGCCCACCCAATCTCATATTAAGGATGAGGTATAAGACAAAAGGATCACAACAGCTTCACTGAATATACAGATATACTCCACAGAGCAGTCTTTTGTATCTACCTATATACATCTCTTTAGATAAACCATAGTGCAGATGTAATCAAGAACAGGGAGGGGTAAACGCTAGTGATTTTATTGCTAATTAAACATGGGTTATCGCTTAATTACAGTTTGCCCCAGCCAGCGTAGCCCCAGTAAAGCCTCGACTTTGCCTTTCTATGGGGAGCTCTCTGCTGTGGAACCTGCTGACTCCATGCATTGGTGACTGGACACAACATCTGTCTGTCCATCTGTAACCACGGAAACACAAGTGGAGTTAAATGAGCTGGAATAAACTAATTTAAAGGGCCCATATTCTCATCTATGTTATGCTGTTTCCTCACCAAAAACATATCTGGATCTGTGGTTTGTTTCATTCATACATACGGTGCGTTCTTCTCTCATGGGGTAATACAGGACGCACTCCATTCCATACATCTTCATCAGAATCATTTGAATAATTTCAGACCTGGAATTGCCTGGAATCTCTACTAAACAAAAGGTAAAAGGTAGCTGTTAAAAAAAAAACAGAAAACTAACACTTCATGACATCACAAGGTGGAACAGAGTATTTTGAGCTCTGTAGTAGGAGTAGAAGACAGCCCGATAATGCAGGATTACTCAAACAAGTGTGAATGAAACACAACTCCAGGTATGTTTTTGATGAGGTAACAACATTCTGACATGTCTTAAAGCTCACAAGAGAAAATTTTGGATAATATAGGACATTTTAAAGTGTGTTATTTTTCTTTTTAGGTTGCTGGTTTGACTTCGGGAGTGGATGTTTTACCCTCGCAGGGAAATATGACCACCTTGACCACAGCCACGACCACTAGCACCGCCCTGACGCCCTGCAGACTGAGGAGCACAGCCCACACGGGGATCCCAGCACCCAGCGTCACCCACCACCCACCCACATCCTCTGCAGCAACATCCTTCTTCATTAGGTAAGCCCCTCTCCCCATACATACTGCATATTGCTTGTCAGAATTACATTAACACAACAGATTGCAGTCAGTATATTCACACGTACTGTATACTTCATTTAATCGAAGCAGTATTGACTTTCTGTTTTGGTTGTAAAATGGTTGGTAACTATAGTACAATACTGTTTAAAGGAGACGTTAAAGATTGATTTGTTATAATGGTGTCCCCTCAACACTGGCTCGGGAAATTTCAGTTTGCACCTATCACTTATCCCTGCCCACAGCTTTGTACCTACAGAAAGTTTGAATGTAGGGTTTAAAAATGTTGCTTAGACAAAAAAAAAAAAAAGAATGTACATGGTTCTAAGATTAAGTCATTTTGGACAAATATTAAAAATTAAAATTAATAAAATGTAATCTACTTATGTTATATTTTACAGTTTATCACTAGACACTAGAAAACAAAAAAGTAATACAGCATGTTTTCATTAACTAGTATGTTCATGAGTGACAACATTTTTTATATCACTTGAAGCTATCATCTGCAAGTTGATTTAATTTTTTTTCACCAGTAGATGGCAGATCAAAAACCTCCTCTCACCTGGCCTTTTTTCATACTCACCTGTGCTCTCTGTCTTCTTCTGTCAGACCAAAGCTGGGACACGATCAACAGCAGTAATGTAGAGAGCATCTAGTGGTGATATGTGAGAATACAACAGGGGAGGGTCGGCCAAACCAATTATAGATGGTAGCTTTAATGGAAAAGAATACACTACAGCTAATAATGTTTTCTTTTGGTAACTCCTTAATTTAAAAGTGTTGTTATGGACAAATTTGATATTCAGTATTATGAGTCAGCAATATCCAGGTGTAACCATAACTAAAACCAAACTTTATAATTTTCAGTTCACATTTTCATTTTACAAAACATATTTTTTTGCCACCCTCATCTAACCCCTGATAACTGTGCTTGTCAAGATGAGATTAAGATGTTATATGGCTGTGTTTACTATTTAGGCTCAGCGTGCATTGAGGCAGCATGTGTGTAGGTGTACTGAACATGAAGCAATCCTACAGGGAGATATGCAGGGACTCGCCTCAGTCTGCTCCACAGGGTCACGGAGTTAACCGCGATGGGGGATACTGATTCCAAGGAGGTGTTGCTCTTGACGCGGATGAATTACTGCACGCTCTGGGCTTATGCATCATCATCAGGCTAAATGAACCTCCAGTGCAGGCTCCAGTGCTCGTGAATGGATAATACTATTACATAATTTGATACGAAGTGGGCGCGTCTCACGAAAGGGGCTTAGGTTAAAGACGCGTATTGTTCTGTGGAATTTCATGTTTCGGCTGATTTCCGATCATGTGGTGTTATTTTGATAGTTGTGAAGTGGGGAAAAAATGGGCAGAGACTTAGATTTAGACTTAGACAATTTTATTGATCCACAAGGGGAATTATTTGGACACAGTAGCTCACACATCACAATAAATATAATAACAAGGAGCTAAAATATAAATTGTAATAATAAATTCAAAATAAGTAGCAATTATAGCAAGAGACTGGTGTAAAATAAGGCATAAGTAAAAAATAAAACAAATATAGAAATATAGTAAATATATTTTGGCTATATACAAGAGGTCGTAAGGCGAAAACTGCAAAAGTGAAAGAGTCATTGATGCAGTTGTATGGAGTATGGTACGATGTATGGTATGTAGACCTGTATCTTTCACTGTTTGAATTTCAAGAAGGTCCCAGGTTTGATTCCCCAACTCCTGACTGGTTGCTACCCTGGTGGCATTGATGAAATGGGCAAAAGAAGAAAAAAATAATTTCCCCAAATGGTCAATAATACATTTTTTTGTCCTGCACCATAGCCAGGGGGGTTTGGAAGTTGCAGGAAGGGCTCTTAAATTAATCATATTTTAAATCGAGGTGAGATCCAGTCATTTCTAAGCATCAGTGATCAGCTTGGGGCTTTTTAATTGCCTAATCCGCTGTAAGTAAAAGCGTATGGTTCGGAGCAGAGTTCAGGCTGTTCAGGGAAAATCTTTGTGTTAAATGGAACTGATTAAAAGTCTGTCTTGAAATAAGGTTGGACGCAATTTTTGTATGTTTTTAATAAGTAAATAAGTGAAACCAGTATGAAAATTGTGATCAATACAAGGATTTTTTTTTTTTCTGCCACATCGACCTCAACGTTTAGATTTCAAATACCAGTGTCTCTTCTCTTATACTAAAATTTCAATCTCAATTTTAATACTAAGAAATAGACTTGATTCTCAATACTGATTTCTATACCACCATGATAATAAAACACACTCTTTATATAGCCAATAGAATGCCATTTTCAGCATTAAATCATAGTACTTTCTTTTACCATGTTGTCTTATATCCGTGTAACCGTTTTAGTACCGATACCTGCTCAAATTTGTTTCTAGTTTTGATACTAGTTTTAGTATTGATTAGTATCTGATTTTTGATACTTTTCACAACCCTGTCTCTCCCATTTTCCTGTCAAATTCTGGCGAACTGTTCTTTAAAAATACTAAAAGTTTGTATTGCTGAATATTGGATACAGTAAAAGAAAGTACGCTTGTCATTGTTCAGCGCTTGTGCCTAGCTACTTATGGCTTCACATGGACTACACCCTTGACCACTGTGAAAAATCACCATCCAAAGTTATTTTATTTTTGTCCATTCTATTGTCCACCGCTTGTTTTGTTTAGCACGCTTCCACCTTCTCTCCTCTCCTTGGCTCCTGCCTCTGGGGACTCCATCAGGCTCCTCTGGCCGAGCGGACGCCGCAGTGTGCCACATTGTCAGTGATAGATTTCTCTGGCAGTGGGTCAGTGCATACATTCCCCTGCCTCTTCTCTCCGTGGAGTGCTATGCCGTAATGAATGCCGCCGAAAAGGAAACTGGCCGGAGTGACAGGAGAGTGATGCATTGGACTATTGAAGCTGGGGACTGCGGGAGGTGTGTGTTTGTGTGTTTGTGTATGTGTGTGTGTGTGCAGCTGGAGGGATCCTCAGACTATGACAGCAAAGCGTAGCATTTCCAAAAAAGAAATATGGTTTAATGGCCAGTTTACAGTAGTTGACAAAATACATCTCAGCATGATGATAATGCAAAACACTATTGAAAAAAGTTTGTAATTCCAAGTATACTACATCATTTGTCAAAACATTTCAGATTCTCCTTTCATGCCAGTCCAACTAACTAATTAGTTTTGAATAACTAATTAGTTAGCTATAAGAGATTCTTACATGTTCCGACAAATTTGAATGTCATTGAGTGCCAGGAATTGCCTCCGGCTTCAAACAGGCAAGGGAAAGACTGTATTACTTTCTTTTCAATATTTTTTTTTTTTTTTTTTTGCTTATTTTAAAGTCATGGTATGCAACTTTTTAGCCAAGAAATGAAGAAAGTAAAAGCAAGTTGTTTTCATTATCGATGTGTTTATTGCACTGTAAAATATGCTTCTTACTCTGAGCGGGCTTGCACCTCCACAAACCTGACTCTTATTTGGCTTGCCTACATTGCCTGTTGATACTTTGCAGCTGATGTCATCAACACTACCTGGGGGTGTGATGCTAACTGTCTGACGCTTGTAAGACTGAGCTGGAACTACAAATGAGATGATTTGTGCTGTTAAACAAGTGTCTCACACATTTAATTACTGTCAAAAGCTAGCTAGCATTAGCCAACAGTTTTTCAGTTTGTCACTTTCACCTTTTTTGTTAAAAATCATCTAAACAGGATCATGAACACTCATATTGATTACAGGCTCATGAAAATGTGTGGTTTAAATCCATTTTTGGCAGTGTTTGCTATTGTTAATGACATAATGCATTATGTGTCCATGGTAACTGCCATACAGATACATGTAGAACACCCCCAGCATAATGTCACTGCAAAGCATTGATCATTTTCCACACTATGACTTAAAACTTATTGTTCTCCATGGTGATTGGAGAACAATAAGTGGCTTTAACTTTTTATTTCCATGGAATCCTGCAGGTATCTTTTCACCTCCAGAAAGTTACATGCTGTACCTTTAAGATGTAATGTTTTTACAGATATTTAAAGGTGCACTGCGTAACATGACTAGAATGTTCCACAGTATAGATTAAACCTATCTATCACGAGGGAGACAAGGAGGTCTACGCTACATTACAATTCAGATCTGTGGAGAGTCGCCCCTATTCACAGAAGGAATTGTATTTTTGAGCAATAGAACCATCTGTAATGAATAAATGCAAGATGGACATGTTTAAGTCATACCAGGGAACATTCCAGGCAAAGCAATAACATCCCCATGGAGACAAGTAAGTAGCGGACCCTCCACCATAAAAGTTGCACAGTGCACCTTTAAATTAATATTTTTTGTACAGTATAACTTTTTGGACTTGCCTTGCTAAGAACACATTCCAGATCCTCGTCTTAATACTGCTTTACTTCCTGTGTGTCCTGCTGTCCGTCACGAGAGCCTGTTCCCTATAGGCCGGGCTAAAGGCTGATACAGATTTATGAGATAGCATGTTTTCTTTGGATGAGCGCTCTAAAGGGTTTCAGATAAAGAAGTATAGAGGGAGGTGGTCCTGTTTTTTCCCTCGAGCGTGTCCAAGTGAGGCATCAGGGCTGGAGGTGAGAGCCACGCCTTACGTTTCATCCCACAGATAAACCCGTGCCAAGAATGCAGTGTTTTACTTGGCTCCCATCAGTACGATGACAATGGGACGACTTGGCACAGTAGGCGAGGGTGATGCACTGGAAATGGAAGAATGGCTGAAAAATCATTTATTTTCTGAATTTAAACGTTTGACATTTGAAGTCAACTTACTTTAAATAGGGTCGTCAAAAGTATCAAAATTAGACATTAATATGAGCAAGTATTGATATTAAAAAAGTCACATTCACAGGACAAAAATGAACCTCTTCTGAATAGTTTTAGAAAGATCTTGAGCTGTATCAGAACAAGTATAAGAGCACAAAGACTAGTATACGCCCATGGACCACTATGTAACCTACCTGGACCACTGAGGGTTTACACAGATATAAGACTGCAAGATAATATAAAAGTACTATGGTATAAAGTACTAAAAGTACTATGATTTAATGTTGAAGATTACATTCTATTGCTTAAAGAAAGAGTGTTTTTTATTGTTGTTGTGGTATCGGTATCAAATCTGTTCTTTAGTATTAAAATCAACTTTGAAATTTTGGTATCATGACAATTATACTTTGGCAATACATATTTATAACCCTTATCTTCTACAGTCAACATAATGTACCAAAATGTAATACAGTGTTCTTACCAAACCGCAAACCACGCAACTATTGCTAGGATGTTACACACATAGAAGTACTTGGTTGCATGGTACATTTGCCTAATTTGAGGCAGAATCTCCACAGCTGTTGTCGACCATATCATCACTGTTCTCATACGCGCTCACCCTCGTACTTCATCACTGCGTAAATACCGTCAAAAACCTAAAACAACTTAATCAAGCAACAGTTTTTCTCTCCTCAAAGTGCTTGAATTAGGAAAAGGAGAGAGAAATGAAATTAGCGTCCTTGCTCTGTTAGCCTTGATTGAAAACCCACGTCTGATTAGCATTCCTTTTTGTTCTCGAAAGATACAATTAGCGAGAATGCACGCATGGATCCTGAGAGCCCATGACCAAGGAACAGAGCAGAATCACTAAACAGCCCCCTGCACCCTGGTGGACTGAGGAGGCCTCCTTAGACACTTGTATGACATTCACTAACACTGCTCCCACTCCCAGATGAAATTTTAATTAGAATGCATTAGGAAAGACTCTAGCAGCCTTATCTAGCCATTGCGCTGAGAGACGAAGAAGCCATTCATTGTTTAATTTCACAAAATGGACTACTCAAGCGTTCAGCTGTTTAAAAAAGCATCACATTTGTTTCACTGGAGGTGTCCACTGAATTGAGAAAAAATGATTTCCGTGTAAATGGCAGTTTTTATGGAGGGTCAGAGGCACGGTTTAACCTCTTCCTGTTATGAGTGATTTCATTTCACAAGCACTCTAACTGCATATGCTGTCAGCTGACCTTAATCGGGAGTGTTAAACCAAAAGAAGTGGTGGTTGTCGTGGTTACTAGTCGGACCATAGCAACAAACGCTGGATGTTGAGGTAATGCGTGTAATTTTATGAAGTGCCGTCATTGCCAACATATGCCTCATAGCACTTCTAGGCCCCTATTATTGTTGGAACATGCTTTATGGGGAATAACATTATATATATTAGTGCCCTTAACACGCAATCAATGTAAGGCCCAGTGTAATTAAAGGCAAGGTCTTGTGGTAGTTTTAAAGGGTAAGGCTATGTTCACAGGAATATAAATCCCAGCAGACTCCGATCAAGGCTTTATCCACACTCACACCTTGTGTAAAACCACACAAGGTGTGAGTGCACTCAGGTTAACTATGTCAGATGTCATTCACATTTTCTCATCTTATTTACACAAAACTATATTGGCTTGTCTCCCTTGGTGTGGTATTGATCAGCTTCATGAATGATCCTGATGACATATTGATTCATTTTGCATTCAGTCTTGTATCATACCTATTTACATTGTAAACCACTTATTTATCTGGGATTTAGGCTAGCATAAAACAAAGACTTTTGACAATTTCTGACAGATTTACTATACCCAGAACTGTCTAAAATGTAGTGTTTGTGTAACATGGCCTTTCTGTAAAATTATCCACATACTGATTCCCATTGATTGATCACCAGTGACCTCTGTATTTGTGATTCTGAAAATGAACGTGGCCATAGTTCTCAGAACAGACCTGTTTTGTCACAATGGGCTTTACTTGGACACAGTGCATTCATTAATAAAAGTGAGCAGTCATCCGGCTTCCTGTTCTATATAATTGTGTAAAACAAGCAGAAACAAAGATGACCTGAGGTCAGTGATGACCAATTGGTAATTAGCCAGTGTATAGTGACAGGAAGACGTGGGGTCAGGGGCTGAGCTGAGAGCGGTCACAGTGTGGATGTGAGTGTATCTCATTAGAGTATGACAGAGGGCGGCTGTTCAGCTGATGCTGGTGCTAAGCACTGATTGGCGTGTGACAGAGCATATGATTAGTGTATTGACACAGTGTGAGTAATGAAGGCAGGTGGGGCTCACAGCGGGCTCTAGACTGGTCTCCTCACATGTGACACCTCCAGCTCTGTTCCATTTACACCTGCTCTGAGGCTCAGGCTGGGGCTGAGGCTGGCATTGCTCCAGGGGGACTGCCTGTGACCGCTGCAGTCTGACACCAGCTTATTTCTGCATCATCTGTTGTTGCCTGTTGTTTATGTAGATTTAGAGAGCGTCTACTCCCATGGTCACTTTGCTCTTCATAGTCATCACACACAGCGGAGGGCTCATTTGCACCCTCTAAATGGACGTAAAGACCTTGGAGACATAGCAGGAGTTGTAGAAGTCCTTGTGCAGTGTAGCAGTGGCACACAGCCTGTATGGGGCTGTATGGGGCAGAGCACACAGCTGTTTGGAGGAATGCTGCCCTGAGGGCTGTGAGGGGAAATGCTTTTATGGGCATGCGTGTCCACCCTGCAGCTGCTGCCCAGGTGAGCTTGTGCATTAATGACTATGATTGTGCACGAGCTATCCTGCTGTAATTGTAACAGCCTCTCTGCTGCTCAATACACACGGCCCTGCCTTTGTGTCAACACTCACTCTGCCCTTCATCCCCAGGCTATTCGCAGTCACCATAGAAACAAGTCATTAGCTTGTGGAAGTAAAATGTCACTGATTTTTCTTTCAAAAGTGCAGATTGGAAATCAGGAAGTTGAAACGTGCCTCTCAAAAGCACTGGACTGTAATTTAGTCCAAGGGAGGGATGAGAGGCTCTTCAGTGTGGGACCTGTGGAATGGAAGTGCAGACGCTTGTGCTGCTTCTTTACACACATCCACAACTGTTTTGTTGGGCTTACATCAGTGCAGTATTAGAAATAGACCAGCCCTACCATACAGCTGTGCTAAGAGAATGATTGATCTGTAATTAGTCTAACCTGCTGGTTTCATTCTACATTACAACCCATGATTTGTTTTCTGAACACTATTGTTATATAGCTTCTGTTTAGGCCAGGTAACTAACAATTTCCAAATTTCAGCTGTTGCCCTAAATGTAGAATTTTTTGGAATTGTGATGTTAAAAATGGTAATTTTCCTGGTAAATTGTATTCATGTGTACTGACTACAGTAAAACAGGACAAATGATCATAATGTAGATCCTTATATTGTTTTACCATACCACAATAAAAACATTACATTTAGACCAAGACTTCTGACATACTGTATATCTCCCATAATTACGACATTCCTCGCTGTGACACTTATAACTTGGCACAGTGATGGTCAGTGATGGTCAGTCATGCAGCGTGCCTGTAGGCCTGTACTTATGGAGGCTGTCCTCTGACTGACAGCAGGGGTCTGAGTCATTGACAAATGGGCCGCGAGCATTAGGAGGAGGACCTCTGCTCTACAGGACACCGAGATAAGCATCCAGAGAAGACCTGGAGCTCAGAGGACAAGGATGTTTTTGTGGAAGTTTTCAACACTTAACTTTAGAAGGGGATACTGACTTGCCATGGGAGTGAAGTAAGTGACTAGACAGATCAGCTGGATGCCTGTCGGATGTACTATCTCTCCTCGGTATCTCTCCTTTCACTTCTCCTTGTGTGTTGTATGCTATGTGCAGTTTTGTGCGGTGGTTGTGCCTGGACTGTCTGTTCCCTGGAGGTGATGGGGTAATGGTCCTCCTGTCAGCCCATAGTGAGACAGATTCTAGTACGGAGCAAGGGTGTGAGCTGAATGTATAGCACAGCACACAGAAATCTCAGAGCCACTGCCAGGCTGCAACTGTTATTTTACCTGAACCTCAGCCTGAAACTGATGCATGGGTGTAGACTACAGGGATGTCATTGTGAATATACTGCAGACACTTGGTACCTGGTATTGTCATTATACTAAATTCGTACATATGTGTAGACACTTACAGTACTATTATAGGTATTTTATTTCATTTTAAATACTAGAACTAAATATTCAAGTTCATTGTATCCACTTTTTGTCCTCCTTTGGATCACTTCTTGTTTAGAACTACAGCAGAAATGATGAAGTCCACTTTTAGACCTGATTTAGACCGTAATTAGATCTGAAATAGTCCTGTTATAGACCTGGTTTAGATGTGGTTTTGGTGCTCAGAAACTTAAATCTTTTCTTTGCTGGTAGTTGATGTGAAAAATTTAAGAGCCAGTGTTTTAGATTAACCTTTAATTTGAGGATTTTAAAACTATTATGGCTTTTTCGTCAGTTTGTTCTTACACTGCGTACACTGCAATTTCTCCATTGTAGTACAAAGAAATGTTTCATGATCTTAACACCAGACCTATTTCTTTATGATAACTTATACTACATAAATTAATACTCTGATACATGATGTGAAGTGTATTCTTATCTATTTATTTCATTTTGTAGATTAGTCTCTTGTGGCACTGCAGCTAATACTATTTGACTATCATGTTGTATAGCTATAACCATAATTTTAAAAGGGAACAGTCTGGACCTCACATAGTTTGATTGTGAACAAAAGCTCGTCACTATTGCTGAAAGGGCAGATTCTGTACTTGTGTGTTGAATGAAGCACCACCTGCTACGTATCTGCTATAATGGGTCCAGTGGGAATACTGGTACCCCAGTGGGAGAAGGTTTTGTCCGCTGCGGAGAGTGGCAGTACCATATGAGGGGTCAGCCGTGATGTGAGGTACAGAGGTGTGGATAGATATCAGCCTGTTCTACAACCTCAGGGACCTACAAGCACGTATCTGACCAGCATCAGTCATCCACCCACACACATGCTTACTCTGAGCCTCTAGTCTAGACTGCTAAGGAAAGGAAACTGTTAAGGTTTTCCTGTTTTTCTAATTATTCATCGGTTTGGTGGCATAGAACCTGTGGTAGATATTTATAATAGTTTAACAATCAAGTGGCAGTTTATTGAAAAAAAAAACTACAAAAATACATGAAGTAGTGCTGAGTTCTAAAACAGAATACCTTTACCTATGTCATCAAAAATGCAGGGATGATTAATGCACAAGGAAGGCATTTTTCTTTTAACAAAATAAAGCTATTGTCATCTATTTTTACTAGTCTAATTATAAGTATATATGCAATTTAGATTTAACATTATGGTTGCTAGGTAACGGTTATAGAATTACCCAAACATATGTCATATCTGCTGCCTGTGTCCAACAAGGAAGTAAAATTATAAACCATTATAATTTGCTTATAATTAATTATGTTAGCTTTGTTATAGCGCAATGCGTAGTCTAACTAAGTCTCTCACATGCACTATACTCTAACTCCTAAGCCGAGCTCGAATTGTTCTTAATAAACTATTGATTTTTCTGTTTCTGAATCAACTCTATCTTTGCAAAACTGTTATTTGATGTTTGGAAATGAACTTTTTATAACTTTTGCAATTTCAAAGTTGTAAGAGTTTTGACTCGACTAGTTTCTTTGGATACTTTTGCAATTATTTCATACTTGATCATTGTCATCAAGCGTCGCAATCTAGGCTTTCAAATGCGGTTTTGAAGGACGTTCCTCTTTCAACAAAAGATAGTCGGTGTTTGCAAGCCACATTTTATTGATCAAAAACATTCAAAAACATCGAAAGTATTGTATTAATATGTGTTTTTTTAACATTGTAGTTCATATCCTTAATTTGTGGTACTCAAATGTGCATTGGCTTGTCATGATAATAAAATTTGAAGCATGTATATTGCTATAGAGATATACTAAGATAAACCACAATATTGAAACTTCTTTGTACCACTGATACAATAGAAATAAAGCAAGATAATCCCAGTGAACCCATTTTTAAAAAGACAATATCATTCAAAAGCCTGAGCTGCAACAAATAAATGGCAGAATTAACTGATAATTAACAATAGCAGTTATTTATTCTATTCTCTACAGCTCAAATCTTATGTTATTACAAACAAATAACAAAAAAGTAGAAATTTTAGGTATCTGTACTTTACTTAAATCAATTTTACAGTGGATACTTTTTACTTTTACTACACTACATTTGCATTTGAGAGCAGGTATCTGTACTTTCTACTGTACTACATTTTTTTTTATCTGGACTGAAAAGTAAAAAGTACTTCTTTATGGTTTGAGACCTGCGAAATGGATGACACTTATTTGTGGCACATTTAATTTATGTTAATGTCCCCTGAGCAAACCAAATACATAAATACAGCTAGACTAAATACGGCTAGCTAAAAACAGATAGAAAAGAAAAAAAAAACATTGAACACCACCGAACCACTGAATTCTTTATCAAAATCACTACATTTCATGCTTTAATTGTTCTACAAAATATCTGCAGTATACTTCGGTCTTCAATAGTTTTACTTAAGTAGATTTTTTCATGTGATACTTTTACTTAACAAAATTGAGGACTTCATCCACCACTGCAGACCCCACTGCACTCCTTACACTCCTGGATACACCACCTAATCACCTATTGCCATCAGGTACTGCAAACAACCCAGTGATAAGGCCACGGACAGCCTGATACTTGTGGATGGGATAACCCTGCAACCTTTGCCAAACAACTGAGTCAGGAAGTCTGGCTGGCCCACTCACATAGCCTGGAGGCTCTGAAGGGGGGGCTCTGGAGGGGGGCTCGTTTGCCACTGCTCCAAAACAAAGTCCTAAAATGCTGACTCAAGCATGCACGCCAACCCTGTGGGGAGAAAGAGTATGTATGCTCTTTTCCTTTGGAGTTGCGAGGTGTTCTGAACTGTATACAGAGGAGCTATTGTGCTTTAAATGTCCGCATCATCTGAACAGGTCTCGTGTAGGCAGGAGGCCATGCCCTCCAGTCCCACCTCCCATTTGTCAACCCACGTCTGGCATTCCTTTAGCATTCGCGGCTAACAGTTGCCCGCAGCCACTATTCTGATCACTGCGGCACTGTTAGTTTATCTCGGTTGGGCATTGCACTAACTTCCTCTGATTTGAATAGATATGAAGACATTGGGGGCAGAGGCGCCCCATCTAAACCTCATTCTGTCAAAGGTGTCATGCAAATCAAGTCTATTATAGCTGCGATTTGTATTCCGGCAGCATCGTGTGGGAATGTGGGAGAATAAGGAAAACTCAAATGCAGCGTGCTCGGAAATTGCATTGGAGACTTTTATATGCTATTGTGTGAGATGGCAAATGGACTCCCCCCCCCCCCGGCCCCAGCTCCCATGAGCCATTGCGTCGCACCGTCCGCACAAACAGATATGGCTCCCGGTGAGTTTAACTGTGGTCTTTGGTACCTCATAAATGACTAATAGATGCCCAATCACCAAGTTGAGGCTGATTTCCCTGTACACTAGTGCTTTGTTTTGACTGGTCCACCCATCCTTCTGTTTGTCTGTTTTTACAAATGAAATGCAGATTACTTCAGGGGGCATGGCTATTGTCGGGGCTGTTGCTTTTATCCACTCAGTATACTAGAATAGCATCTTAAAGCATGTTTAGATGTTGCTAGAATTATGCTTAAAGGGCCTGTAGGCAGTATTTTTCTGTGTATTTGCCCCAGTACAGTTATATTGTATAAGCAGCTCTTGAGGTCAGAATAACTTCATTGTGTTCTGTCTGTATCTTATTATAAAGCGTTTTATTGTCTGATAATCAAGAAGTGCACATTAGCATGCTAGTTGCTATAAGCTTTTCCGTGATGTCAAACTCAGTTCTAATCTCTGAAAGTTGTGAAAAGCGCTTATAAACTCATCACAGTGAATAATTGCTTGGAATGCATAAGGTATGTGAGGAATAACTTTGGACCACTGGAAACCATTTAAAGGTTCTATATTATACAAAACTGACTTTTGTGAGCTTTAAGCAATGTTATAATATTGTTACCTCCTCAAAAACATACTTGGAGTCATGTTTTGTTTCATTCACACATGTTTGAGTAACGCTTTATTATTCTGCAAAGCTCAAAATGCTCTGTTCCACCTTGTGATGTCATGAAGCAGTGGTTTTCAAGTTAACAGTTACCTTTTACCTTTAGTTCAGTATAGATGGGGCAATTCCACAGGGCTGAAATCAACCAAATGATTCTTGTGAAAACACAGTGGAGCACTTCTTGTACATGACATCACAAGGAGTGTTTTCAGTTTGAGAGAAGAACTCTGCCTAAATATGCAATATGTGCGAATGAAGCAAAATACAACTCCAGGTAATGTTTTTTGATGGAGAAATATTATAACAGATCAGAAAATATTGTCGAATGTAGTAGAATGTTGTGTACTTTTGACCACCCTCTCCTCCAATTGGTCAGCCTCTGAATGACTGACAGAAGGACTTAACCAATCAAAATGAAGTGTGAGCTACTTTTTACGATCAAACTTTTCTTTATAAACGCACTCATTGAGCAACTTGTACATAATGGTAGCTATATAATTTTGATCTATACGCATTCTTGATTAGATCGGCCACGTACCAACTGGCAGGAATTAACTACAGTGAGGTCTGCGATCCATACCTAATCAGGCTAATGGAGCATACAAAAGGGCTCATAACTCGTATTTGTTTACATCAATGTCTCTTAGTGCGGGATTAGTAAAGATGAAAAGTTATTGTCCTGCCTCTAACCGCCAAACAGTGCATCTAGCATTGAAAGCAGTGCCGTAGCTTTGTGCTCTGTGTGAATGGGGAGGATTAGAGGCAGTAATCGTTCATGACCCAGCCCGTGAGAGCCAGATGCGGTGTACTAAAAATCCCATTATCCTGGAACGCGCGATGTGGCCCTGTACCGCTGTGTACTTTCTGACTTTATGAGAGGGTGATGTGGATAAACTGCTTAAGTCTGATCATGTACTAGCTCCATGTCTATCTGCGCTTTTTTATAAGGTTTGGGTATTTCTCTTTGTGCTTCAAGTCTCTCATTCAAAAGCGCCATGTAGACATTGTGTTTGGTGTCAGTAGGTGAGGTACGAATCTGAAAAGGACCAGTCCTTTTCAGATAGAATACAGTCTTATCCTTTTCAAATATGCATATCAGCGCCTCAGTTTTGTTAGGTTGGGGTTTTGGAAAAGAAAGAAAGAGTGGTGGCAGAGTAGTTAGCTGCATTAAACTTATCTATTTCCATAGTGACAATCTGGTGGTGTGGCAGTCCAAGTTATGAGTCAGATCTGCAGAGAGGTAACCCCGCTCACAGCAAAACATGTTTTTCTATGTATTTTTAGCAATTAAAAAGCTGTTTATTGCTATACATACTATGGAACATTCCAGACAAAGCAACATCTCCAGGATGACGGACCCCCCCACCAGAGAAGATACACTGTGCACATTAAAAATATAAAGGGCCCAAATTACACTATTTTCTGATCTATGTTATAGCATACTTGGAGTTGTGTTGTATTTCCTTCACACGTTTGACACACAAATTCTGCATATTTAGGCTGTATTCTTCTCTCCAATATTCTCTGTCCTACCTTGTGATGTCATGTGGTAATATAGGATTGGTGTATTTTAAACTCCATATACCTTTACTAGAATCGTTTGGATCATTTCAGTCGTGGCATTGCCAAACTCTGCTAAACAATTTGTAAAAACGTAGCTGTTAACTTGAAAACTCACAAGGTGGAACAGAACATTCTGAGCTTTGGAGATGTAGACAGACTAATAACAAAGAGTTACTCAAACATATGTGAATGAAACAAAATAAAACTCCAGGTATGTTTTTAAGGAGTCAATTTTGCATTTTAATATTGGACCTTTAAAGAATATATTTTATAGGGCTGGCACTATTTTCTTCCAATTTATTTAAAATAGTTATCGAATAAAAATCTTAAAATCTCTTTGCTCATCAGACAGGACCACACAGGTTTCCATGTCTTTCACATAATGTAACGCACCAGTTATCGTCTAATTTAACCTTCCTGTACCTCTCTTTATCTTTTCCCTTAAACTTCAACATTAGATTCAAAAGCACGTGTCAGCAGCAGCCCCTCCCCCAGTGTCAGGTCTCTCCTCTGATTAATCACTCCCAAATGTTGAGCTCGCCTGCGGGCCTGTTTGTTGTGATAGCCTCAGCCTGGAGAAGTGCAAATAAATAATCGTGAGGTGTCTTAGCACTGGCACTAAGTGATTAATGAAGCATGCAAGAGGAGCAGAAGTAACGCCTGGTTTTTCTCACCTCCACCCCACTCTCACACACCTATCACCATCTGGACTTTGGGTTAGTTTACATGGATATTATGGTAGTTTAATGAAGCCATCTTTGTCAACAATATAGTCTTCAGAGGTGAGTTATACAATTACTACTACCACTTCTACTACTACTACTACTACTACTACTACTACTACCACTACTTTTACTACTTCTACTACCTGATACAACTAGTACTACTCAACTACTCATTCAGGATTACTGACCGAACCCATATGATTAGGATTTTTTTTTTTTTTTCACTACTACTAGTACTCAAATGATCATACAGTATTAACACAGTGACCCAGTATGCTTTGGCTCTTTTTTCTGGACCAAGATTTGAACAGGACACTCCTTAGTTTATGGGCAAAGGCTTAACTGACTATGCCATTGTTACTTCTTTATTACTACCATTACAGTTCTAAATCTGCCGCCTTCTCAGGATTTCCATAAGAGATGCGTAAACATAACTTTCTATCGAAATACCTGTACTGTGTAGTCAGAATTTTGCATGCATTTATCTTTCATGAATCATAATAGTCTGCGTAGCTTGCTAGAAGATTTTGCATGGATGGCCGTGCCGGGTGTTCTGAGGGGAAGCCGTGAGTGGGACAATGGGTGAAAAAGAGTTCAGTATGCGGAGTGGAGGAGCAGCGTTCCTCCTGGATCCACCCGCCAGCCCCATACCTGCAGCAGTGCCTGAGTCAGTGAGAGCAAAGGAGACAGAGAAGAAAGACACTGTTAATCTATGCCAGCACACTACAAGAATACATCTTCATCAGCAACTGTCACCAAAACTCCGCTCCTCCTCCTCCAGGCGTTTATACAGGCACATGTGAATCTGCAGTGTGTGGATTTTGCAAACAGCAGGGTCAGAGCCTCTCGTCCCCCTCCAGAGGCCTCTTGCAGGCTCTTTATCTCCATACCTGACAAATGGTTCCTGTGGTGCTAACACATTGTGCTTGGGCCTCCCCTCCAGGCCTGATAGTCAGACTAGTTAAGGCACATTTAGAGAGAGAATGCCAGCGCTACAGTGAACTAATCGCTGTGAAGAATCGCAGCAGCTGGTCTCCTGCACTTTAATTTGCTTCTTATTCATAAACGAAGACCTGCCTAGCAACACAGCTTAGCCTTTAGATGCAGCCATAGGGATATAGTTATGATGAAAAGAATAGTACACTGACTTTGGCTAAATGGCTCTGCTGCTGTCTTTGTATACCCTGTAATGACTGCTTTACAAGAAGTTGTGTGCAATTGACTCGGTTTTGTGAGAAAACACCAGATTCGCTGCACTAAACAGCACTTCGTGGAATATTGGTGTTTTTTCTGCTACTATTCCAACAGTTTCTTGGCTTATGTGGATTTCCATCTTTGGGAGTAGAGCCTTTCTCGACTGTTTCAGAGCTGCACACACATTTCCTCTGTCTCTCAGAGGCAGAAATGATTTACCTGGTCAAACAGCGTCAGTTGGCTTTCAGCCAGGCACAGTGATGGAGAGACTACCTGCACTGACTCTCTCCTGGCTTCTCCCCTCTCCTCTGTCTTTGCTTACAGACTCTTCCTGTTGAATATTTTCTTTATGGCCATTTCCTCTTTTCTTCTTTCATTCTGCTGCACCTCTGTACCCCGCTGTATCCCCTCCAGTGTTCCAAATGATCTCTGAGATTCTGGCTGGTCCCGGAGGACATCCTAATCCCTCGTTTTCCAGCCCAGTCCACAGAGCAGTGTGAATCCTGATGTAATGCAGGATCTGTATCTGAGGATGCATGTCTGTGTTAGAGCCTTCAAACCTGCTTTATGACATGCATGGACCACAAGTGTGTGAACTAGTGTTCTGACGCCACATAGTGTTCACAGTGTTACATGGATATAAACATAGATAGATACATGGACATGTTAGCCTCACCTAATTGGTCGCAGCTCACAGCTGAAGATGTGTGTGCAGCCTTGGGCTGTCAGCAGTCAGCTCACAAATGATGCCCCATTTACTATTCTGTGTCCAAGGCCAGACAGTGCAGAGGAACAAAGCCCTGCTCAACACCTTGTTGGAACAAAGAGTCTTTCTGCAGGCGGCGGTCCAGGGTGCCGCTCCCAGTGTGCGGGCCAGGATATTGCCTCTCTAACTGGACATCACATCCATTCCTGTCTGCTTCAGCTTGGATCCATTAATCTATTTGTGGGGATTTATAGAAAGTCTATAAAGCGTAGCCTGAGGTGTTTGGCCACTTCCTGCAGATTTGTGCTGTGTACACAGACACAAGAGAGCCGCTCCCTTTAAACTGGATTCAGAGCTGAGAGTGATAAGATGCAACAGGCATCTGGATAAGCCCGCTCCTTTTCTCCTACATTTTAATGCTTTTGGCAGCTGGAACAGCGGGGAGACACATTTTTCAAAATGACAGAAAATATCTGGGCTTGATGCTAATCTAAATGTGAATCAGATAAGATAAGCAGAGGCGAGTTCCTCCATTACTGCATTTTTCCACGTTTGGACTTCAGAGCCGCCGCCTCTAAAGAGCACAATTGTGTTTCCAAATTAATTGCAATCTTCAGTGTGTGCCGCCCAGACACAAGTGTTTGGAACAGTTTGGGAGCAGGGGGAGAAGCCTAAATGAATGTTTATATCAGTGGTCCCTTGATTGCAGGGAGCATTTAAAGAGGCTCATTATCAGCCTACAGCGCAGTACCACACAGGAGGCATGATTTGCTTTGTCATGCTCCCCACTGCTGTATTCATCCAACATGGCCCTACATATTTAACCCTTCAGGTCTTAGCCTAATGTAATGCATACATTCAGCCATACATCTCCACAAATAGTCTGCTCTGACCTGGTATGACACAGGGATTTACAGGGGGAAAAAGCCCTTTTATGGTCTTATTCTTAATGATTAGCATCCCGACCTCACCCGTAAATCTCCCGTGGGTGGGCCTTGTCCCTGCCAGGCCTAGGCGTATGACATCATTTCCTTCTGCCTGCCTGGGTGCCATATGAACGCGTGGACTGATGTCATGGGTGTTTAATCACACCAGGAGATTAGCTGGTCAGGATGCATGCAGCCTGGGAGTGGAAGCATGGGGGCTGTACAGGACATTTAGATATGGTTCAATGACATGAGGCAAACAGTAGTGTCATGGTTGTCTGCATCTAACTTAAACACTAGTTATTATATTGTGAAAACCACTCCCCTCCACTCCAACACTAACCTTATACTGTGCTATTTGGTAAAAGCTTGAACACTGGGACCAAGGAATCTTTAAATCCCCTAATCAAAAATGGTGTTATAATTTTGTATTATCATTACATTTTATTCTGAATTATATGAATACTTTCTTTCTTTCTCTTTTTTTTCCACAAAAGCTGGAGCAAAGTTCTTCATAAAACCCACTTATTCACCGCAGCGTTTGTAAGCGTGTTCCACAACGTTCACATCAGTGCTATCAGGAACTAGCATGCTAAGAGTGCACTTTCTGGTTCTCGGACTGAAACATGTTTGTAATTAGATGCAGACTGCACGCAGCAAACTTATTTTGACCTCAAGAGCTGCTTATACAATATACCTGCTACTAATTTTGTGCGACTAAATGGACAAAAATTGCATACTGTCACTTTAAGATAATCCCAATACACAAATTAATATGTTTCCCTCTGACTTTTCGCTGCTAGGCTAACACAGATCTTCTCACACAAAGCCCCAGCTTCACCTTTGTGCTGGTTGATATTGTAGATTTATGTTGTGGTGCTGTACCTGTGGGGGCAGCAGGCCATTTGATTGCGTCAAGGGCAGCCTGTCAATAAGACACTGTGTACTGATTTTAGCTCGAGGGACATTTCCTATTGATTATGCCTGGGCTCCAAAACACTGCACCTCACCTGATGAAGCCAACGCACCGCCAGCTCAATCAATCATAAACATCTGCTGAAATGGCACCTCTGTCTCGTCAAAGTCTGCACACTGTAACATAGGAAAAAAAGCGCAAAAAATACCTTCCCCGGCATTTCCTTTGAGCCCCTGTTAAATAGTGAATGTCTCCTACAGCAAGAGAGACTGTATTCATTACCAATGCGTGGCTGGAATCCAGTATTCCCATTCATGAAGAGGGAGTAGTGGTAGTGGTAGTAGGCTGGCTAATCAGCAAGCTCACTGCAGGGGGTTTAAAGCACAGTTTTATATTAGACAGCCGATCTCATACCACCACAAACGGTTGGAAGAGCCATATCTTATCTGCTGAAAGAAAAAAAAAATTGAAAAAGAGGAAATGTCAAGGCTAGCTAATGTGGCAAGCATACTAATTAGCAACAATAGATGAAGATATCGCTTGGAAGTCAGAGACGAATTTGTGCAAACAATCGGATGGGTGTGCCAGTTATAATGGCTGTCCAGAAGGGAAAAATGCTCGCCTTACAAAAGAAACCAATTATTGACAGCCTGCCAGAGTGGAGCCTCAGAGGGAGCATTGCGGAGGCGACTGGACCATCCTCTGTCATTGACCCCATTTTGTAGGTGAAAAAGGGAAATCTCGATGTCCTTTCCGAGACAAAAGCGCCCAGAGACCCACCTTCCCATTCGAAAAGCAGCCTTGATTTTTACATCCATCTTGCTTCTTTTCATTCACATATATTACAGTCATTATCTGTCCCTTAGGTCTGTTCAAAAGGAGGCAGTGATGGAGCGGTGAGACTATCTGGACACTCCAACCTTGCTATTATTGCACCCATTGATGTATAACACTTAGCGGTAAGGTATATACACTGAAGGCGCAACGCTGCAATGGAGGGATAGATCTAATGGCTGGTTGCACTGTCAAGGTGACCAATGTTCGCATTAGCATTGTCCCCTATTCATCAAGTCTTGCCAATCATGATTAGCCAAATCGTAATGCAGTTTCCAGGAGACTAGCGGTGCGCTCAAATCATTTCGAAGTGGACACCCCCGGAAAAGCAGAGGTAAGCTAGATTGAGATGCAAGTTAAAAGGTTGAGCCATATATCAAAAAGAAGGCGTTGCGGTGTTATTTTGTGCTTCTTTCAATTGCACTTTTAATCTGAGTGAGTTCATATAGGGGGCACTGTGTCAGATGGAGAGGCAGAGGAGGAGAGAGAGAGAGCGAGAGGGTTGACTGCTGTGCCTTTATGCCAAATGCACTTTCATCCAGCGGAGTCTCACACCCACTCGCTTTTGGCCACTGTGTTGTTGGAGCAGTAGGCACTCAAACAACCAGTCTTTCAAACGCGTACAGAGAAAGAGAGAGAGAGGGCTTATACGGCTAAATTGGAAGCCAGGGGAATACGGGGCACTCTCACCCCAACCATCGCCCACTCGCACGCTTCAATTCCACCTTTTTCTACCCTTGACCATTGACTGGCTTTTCCCAGTTTAAATCTGCTTTCCAACATGTGGCCATTACGGCAAAAAAACATTGCAGTTGCGATAAGATTTGGATTGTGTTCAAAGTTCACAATTTAAACACATCCAAAAGAACTGACAAAAAGAAATGAAATGAAATATGACAAACTGACAAACAACTACAAGAATCACAGAATCAAAAATTACAGATCTTAAACACAGGGTTAGTAGTTTAAAACTGCTAATTGTGTTGATTGTGAAGGAACTTATTGGACTTAAAAATGACTTCCTTTACACCTTGGTAATTGTGTCCATTCAAATTGTGATTTTGATTCAATTGCGGATAATGTGGCAGCCCTAGTGTCCATTGACCAGTTGCTATCTGTATGAAAAACTGTTGCTAATATACCCTCCCTATCTTGCGTCATGATAAATAACTCATTCATCTCCCTAATTACGCCATTCAACCCAAATGCAAACGTGTGCCCTGTTGCAACCACTTCTCTGTGGGCATATACTCACTAAATCTGTTTGAAGTCCAGGATCCCTAAAAGGAGAGAGGAGCTCCTATAAGGCATTAAGTATTCATGTGACGTGCCGGTGGGGTGTAGACAGTAGTAGGGAAAATTGCGCCGCGAGCAGCCAGCAATCGAGAGCTGACACCTCGTCTGGCAGTCGCGGAGAAAAGGGGCTGGGCTGAGGAAAGAAAAGCGGAGGGAGTGAGAGAGAGAGAGAGAGAGAGTGAGAGAAGGAGAGAGGGAGGGAGAGTGGAGGTAGGACAGCTGCCAGGATTTCTCTGATAGCGGCCGGGTGAAGAAGGGACCGAAAGGCTGAGCGAGCACCAAGAATTCTCCACGTTCCCAGCCAGCCGTGGAAACCCGCGGAGCAGTCAGGCGTGCCTCTCCTCTCCGCTCCTCTCCCCTCCCTGATCCTGCTGCAGAATAGTCCGGACTACCAGACCAGCAGCTAGCAGTCTTTCTGAAGGATTAAACACGCAAAAGAGTGAGAGGAAAAATAAAAGGACGCAGCCTGTGGAGGAAACTGGTTGGATATAAAGTTATTGGAAAGCCAGCTGTTGCTATGCTCCTCTGAACTTTGGAATTGACATATTTCCGTGGACCATTCCTGACCCCCTTCTTGCTTCATATGGACCACCTCACTCATGCTACTTGTATACCTGAATGGTTCCTATACAGTTACTATGACAGCCACTTCTTTCTGCAACTCCTCACCTACTCCTACTACCTAAACCTTCGTCAGCTTAATGCAACTGAACATAGCTTTTGCCAGAGAAGACCTGACTGTCCCTGACTTTTGGGTGCAGCCCCGCCTCGCCTCGCTGTGTCCCCACTACTACTACTACTCCTTCTTTGAACCCCCGCGGTGGATCAAATGTACGCGTAATGGAGAACTCTGGCAGCGCAGACCTGGACCGCAAACTTGAACCGTGTGTTTTTTGACTATGAGCATAAACTAGAGGATGGATTGGAAAGAGCTGTAAGTAGACTTCTAGAGGTGCATGCGTAAACTGTATTCATTAAACCACCCATAGTGAGTAAAGTGTGATCACGTTATATGGAAATTAGTCAGTTAGTAGTGGTAGGAAGAGGTTTTGGTTGAACAGGTGGGCAAGATGTTGTTGGCGTTCAAATCTAAGAGAATTTTCAATACTGAGTATATACAGTTGCACATAGCAGCAGAGGTGGGTAGGGACCTTTATAGAGTGAGCACAAACAGCCCTTCAGTTAATTTTCCTCCTCTCCATGCGTACAAGTGTTGTGCAAAACCACGACTGTCATCTATTTCACCTCTCCTTTCCCTTCACAAAGCGCCATTGTCCGGCATGAATGAGAATCCAAGGTTGCCAGCTTGCAGTTACCACCACCTTTCCCTGTATGTTTTGACTTTCCTGATGCCTGACTTGGATACGCAAGGAGACACCTACCTTCATCTGTCTTATTCATACCTCCTCCTATAGCTTGCATATCACAACCACGTGCGGGCACTCTAGCGCTCTACTCTTCCTCCTCTCTGTCTATCTCTCCGCACCTCCGCATTCATCGCTTCCATCTCATTTTTAGCCGGTCACACGATCCGTCTCGCATGCTCTCACACATAAGGCAGCTCCCGGGGGACTGGAGCCCTTCCTGCTTGCAATAATTATTCCATCAGTCGCTAGTGTGTTCGCTGATTGTGCTCTTGGGCTGTCGCTGCAGGGGAGAAGGGGAGGGTGGTGTGTACTGTTACTGGAGTAAAGGACTCTGGAGATGAGAATTTCAATTTCAGTTTTTTTTTTTTTTGAATTTGGTATTTGGTATTTGGCAGCAGCAGCACAACCCCAGACTTGTCCAGCACCAGAAACGGCTAATGAGCACAAGCTGGTCTTTCAGGAGCTCTCCAAGACCCACGCGGACTTGTCCCATTCTGCATACTCCTCCTTCATCTCTCTCTCTTTTTCCCTCTCTTTTACATGCTCTGTTTCTTCCACCCTCCCCTTATAAAACCCTTGCTCCGTACAAATTTCTCATCTTTTAATCTCACTCCGGCTCTTTCATTCCCAATGCCACCACCACCCCTTCACTACTTTCATGTTGACAAGCACGCCTTTGTCTGCACCGTGTTGCTTTTGAAATCAAACTGAACTGGAAAATGTTTTGTGAGGGATTGCTTTGCATTCTGACCTTGAATTTTCCAGCCTGAGATGCAATGTTAGCTGATCCTACCTGGAACCACTATACGAGTCTGGCTGGCTTCCCTCCCTGCAGGCACCAGACTGAGATATTGCTGTGTTGGGGAGGTTGTGAGAGTTCAGGGTTGTGAATGGAGCGCATGAGGACAAGTACCCAGGCTCGTGCGACCAATCACTGTCTCCACAGAGCTGACTCCAGGAGACACGGGGGCCAACCGGACAGTGGATTTTAATTAGAGCACTGTCAAAAAGCCAGCTACTGTTACAGGAGAAGAGCTGCTAGGTGCCAGGGCAGAGGAAGTGTGCAGACAGCAATTTGTCTGGGTACATTCGATAAAAGTGGTAGTAAGGCATACCTGTCTCCTCCTACACGGGGCTGCCCAGAAGCTGACATGCATTCATTGATTCATTCCTTAAAGTACATTTCTATTTTGAGTTGATAGTAACTGCTCCAAGATACTGTTGGCTTGAGGCAACAACATAGACAAACAATGGTTCTCATATCCAAGCTAAGAGGGCAATTCTTTCCTTTGTTCTTGGCAGTGGTTATGTACTGTAGTTATAGTTACCGACAAGCCAAGTCATTCTTATATATAATATTTACAGTGTGTTCTAGGGACAGTATTATTCATTCATGTTTAAATCTCCACTATGTAACTTGGTGGGGAGTCTGCTTCCTGTACCTATTCATGGAGATGTTACCGGTTTGCTGGGAATGTTCCATGGTCTGGCATTAAAGTGGAACTAAACTCTTTGCCACTTAACTGTTGTAGTTTTTTAATAGCATTATCTACTGTTCCTAGTCATTTTTGTCAGTCTTAGAGCAAACTAAATACATTTTGATACAGCTTTGAGTTGAGTGTCTGCTGCCTCTAGTAGTTGGTGACATCACACAACCAGGTGTTTCTGCTTACAAACACCTGGCTACAGGGACGGATTTTGAAGTATGGATACGTGTTAGACCAATCACACTGTTCCTTATACCGCCAGACCCCGCCCCTCCTCCCCCCTCACTCTCCTGATTCTGGGCAGAGTTTATGTGTTTAGTCCAATTTAACCTTATCTATCGTACATTTGTTTGTTGCTAAGAATGCCTTCATTATCTGATCTGTGACTTGGCCTGAAAGTGTCAACTGCTTTTGTCCAAGGATAGAGATATGTTTAATGCCATACTATGGAACATTCCAGGCAAAGTAATGACATCTCCATGGAGACAAGCAGGTAAAGGGCCCTCCACCAGAAAAAGTTACGTAGTGCATCTTTAAATTCTTCATAAGAGTTTTGTATACCTTGATCCTACATACTTTGTGCATGAGGCAGGACAAACCACAAAAATATACAATCGAATTCACCAGTTCACATAGCACCTGCATGTCCTTGGATTTTGGGCGAAAGCCATGAGTACCTGAAGTGAACTCATGGTTGCACAAGAACTAGAGACTAACCCCCAGCAGATGGTTGTCAGCTTTATGGTTGTCAAACCCACAATCTCTGCCATCTTGAAACCCTTAAAGAGGGAGTATTATGCAAAATCAACTTTTTGGACCTTTCTACCATGTTGTAATGCTGTTCCCTCATCAAAAACATGCCTGAAGAGGTTTTATATGTCATTCATGCACTATTTGAACCCTCCTTACAGTTAGCAGTATGATACTGTCTAAAGCTTAGCCCACAAGCCTACATCATCCATGCTCCCACACAACATACAAAATATACAAAAGCATGAGACAAAACAATACACTACTAACTTCAGAAACCTGATGTGTCTTGTGGTAGTTTCATTAGTGGAATTTACGCTGATTGTAATGTGATAGTGCTTTGAAGGGGGAGTGACTTGGCGCAGAGAGCAAAGAGAGGGGAGAGACAGAGTGTAAAAAAGAAACTGAAACATGATGCGCTGTTTTCAGCTAATATAATAAAAGGTAACATGGTGATCTAAATATGTAATGTGTTTGCAATGAATACCACGTAGAAAAGTAATACCCCCTTTTTAAAATGCAACTCATCTTTTACAAATCTGAAATGAAGGATGGGAAGGATATAATTTTTGCAGAGCAGCGTTTTATCCGTCCAGCATGACATGTACGTGACAGTTGTTTTGTGTTTGATCAAGACAAACGCATACATTTAGTGCGCCTTCCTGTTATGACAGTCCATATTTAATCCCTGTCAGATGCCGTGTCCTGCTTGGTAATCATTTATGTGTTGGACTTGGAGCATCTGTCAGCAGAAATCTAATTATAAGACAGTTTGCCCTGCTCTGAGTGAAGTGGAGGCCAGATATTTATTGCTTGAGGTGTTGGGAGAAAAGCTCTTTTAAAGTAGGGGTTGTCTGAGGTTGTGACATGTTTTTCTGCTGATTGCATTTAAGTCAGAAAACACATGTAGGAGATGGCCTTGTTGACTTGTTTTGGAAATTGGAAAACTACTGGCAGGTCCAAAAGTAAGGCAGAACAAAAACAAATCTACTATCAAACTCATCTGAGGCTTAAGTACTGTTAAAGTTGTTGTATAATGATTTAAATTACATCAGATGTCCTACCTCGTTAGATTCATCTTGACGACACTGTGTATTCTACACCACTTCCAACTGAAATTCACTTTTGTGCAATGCAATTAGAAATAGTATATATGTAGTCATGTGTATAATTGCCATAGTTGTTTCTCTTGAAAGGTCCTATATTACACAGAATTGTTTTATGTGAGCTTTAAGCCATGTTATAATGTTGTTAACTCATCAAAAATATATTTGGAGTTGTGTTTTGTGTGTCTTAAGTACATTTTTGATGAAGAAACATCATAATATAGATCAGAAAATGGCGTAATATTGGGCCTTTTAAACTTATGATAAAGTGGTATAAAAAATCCATTCTCTATTAACTATTAACCCCCCACCTCTTGTCTCTCACAGGGCCGCTCAGAAGCTGAATCTATCGTCCAAGCGCAAGAAGCACCAGCCCTCCCTGCTCCACCCCCAGGAACCCTCCATCTACCCCACCAACTTCAGCGGCATCCTCCAGGCTCTGCCCCCACCCGCACCGCCATGCCTGCTGCGCGCCGTGTCCAAAGTCAAAGACAATCCAGGCATGGGAAAGGTACGTCAAAAACCCCTCTATGCCCACCGTACACAAACAGCAGAATACGCACAAACGCATATTTAGAGAGAAGAATGCTGAGTGGAGACAGAGTGGTCCATAGGCTGCACTGTGGCGTCTGGTCCAGTCCATACAGATGCAGCTGGATAAGCCTGCTGGAATGCTATGTATTTGGTCTGTTCATTTTTCACTTTGAACACTGGACTGCAGCAAAACTATAATTCACTAATCCTTGCTTATGTTTACAGCGGGATGTCTAATTCTATCACGGGTAGGGTTTGCGATGATGAAAGCCAGACTGGCAGTTATGGACAGTCATTAAACAAAGCTGTATCAACACGGGGCTCTTCCTTTGTGGGTTATTGGCCATTGTTTGTGTGCGCCCACGTCCTGTATTCAGAAAGCAGAAGTCCCCTAACCAGATTAGACCCCACCTGGATAGGAAGAGCACGTCTCTGCTGCCAGGTATACAGACGCTCATTGTAAGTCTCCCACTGACATGAGGACTGCATACAAGTCGTTAGCAAGCCACACCTGAGGCTCACTGAACATATGTGTATCTGAAAGACACATAGATTAAGACATAGGATTAAAAACATTACTATGTGGAAGATATACTAAGATCATTTTAGAATGTTACATCAGAGGTCTTCCCTTGTAATTAATTTTTGATTATACCTAAACACTGACTTGTAAGAGATCACAAAATCATATGTGCAAAATTAAAGGACCCATATTACGATATTTTCTGATCTGTGTTATCATGTTGTTTTCTCATCAAGAACATACCTGGAGTTGTGTTTTGTTTCATTCACACATGTTTAACACACAAACCCTGCATATTTAGCCTGAGTTCTTCTATTAAACGGAAAACACTCTGTTCCACCTTATGATGTCATGTGATAATGCAGTGCTCCACTATGTTTTTAAACTCCATACACCTTCAGTAGAATCATTTGGATAATTTTCTCCCCAGAATTGCCAATCTCTACTTAAAAAAAAGTAAAAGGTAGCTGTTAACATGAAAACTACCGCTTCATGACATCACAAGGTGGAACAGAGCATTTTGAGATTTAGACAGACTAATAATGAATTACTCAAACATGTGTGAATGAAACAAAACACAACTTCAGGGATGTTTTTGATGAAGTAACAATATTATAACATGGCTTAAAGCTCACAAGAGTTAATTTTGCACAGTACAGGACCTTTAATATTAAAGCTGTACTATGTAACTTAACTATTTAGATATTTTTACTTTGCTTGGAATGCTTCACAGTATGGCATTAAATGCATGAATTTCAGGGCATTTTTGAGCAATAAAGACAACCCTAGTGAAAAAAACAAACAAACAAAAAAAAACATATATTATCTAATGCCATACTGTGGAACTTTCTTGCATCAAGCAAGTATCAGACCCTCCCATCAGAAAAGTGCACCTTTATAATGAATCTTAAATCAATCTTTAATGTGTAAACCAGTCATTTACAACCTTTAGGGGCTAGTTTTACATTACAACTTATCTGCGTAATCGTATGTAGGTCACTGGGCACTCATGTGCTCATATGGGGAATGCAGGACCATGCTAATGGATTTCTCGAGGATCACGAGACAGGGGAATCATCCGCCATTAGCACATGAGTCCGAGGTGTGAAAAGACTGCGGGCCAACCCTATACGGACTGCACTATCTGATCTCAGCCAACATAAATACAACAAGCTGGTCAGTTAGCCTCCTGTCTGCTAGGCCCACTTAGCGGTCATCTGCACAAGCCCACTTTAAATGTCAGCAAATGCAATTCAGTTGACATATGCACACGTCATTCACTATAACTGGCCTCCACGGGGTCTTCTCTAGGCTTGCATATGGCCTGCAGAATCCACTTACTGAAAGAGAGGGATTTCCAGTGGCATTGTTTGGAAACTGCCAGGATATATAGTAATATTTATACACAAGCTGTGGGAAGAATGGGGGTTTTGTTTATGGAGAAGGGAGAGGCCCTGGTTGTCAAAATGTGGAAGGGAGTTAACTGTATTTTAAGGTTTTGTTTCAGCCCCTGTGAAGCCTCAGAGCTAGTGTTTTCAAAAATACACTGACAGCATTTCAGCATTAGGTTTCCTATCACATACAGGTGAGTATAGAATGTGATATAGGTGTAGAGGTGCGTGCTACAGGGAGGTGACAAGAAGAACCACCAAGACTGCTAAACATATCATAAGAGCCGTTTAGGTCTGCTGTCAATCACGGCATAGCTTTTCACATCGTTTGGAGAAAAATGGCATATCTCGTTGCAATAGATAGTTTACAGAAATAGGACTTGCACAATGGCTGATAGACCGCACCTATGCAATTGTAACACATGTGAAATCTGACAATGCAGGATAATGGAACAATTTTTCAGCTATTATTTTTGAGTGCCTTCATTATTGCTTCAACATAGTAAGACTTGACTAGACTGGTTTTCTCTAGGGCGGGTTTGGGGTTCGATCCCAGCTTAGACCATACTGTTTGGGGTTTGGGGGTTTGTGGTTCGATCCCAGCTTAGACCATACTGATGTTGCGACAATGAGCAAGACACATCAACAACATTGCCTTTTTGTGAATGAGTAATTGGTGATTTGTGTAGTGGCGTATATTGGTAGCCATGTGTTTGACAGTCAGCCCCAAGGCAGCTATGGTTACAGTAGAAGTTTAAAGGTGCACTATGTAACTTTTCTGGTAAAGACTCTGTCACCTGCTTGTCATTAACATATTGCTTTTGCTGGAATGTTCCACAGTATGGTATAAACTTCTCCTATCTTGCATTTATTCAATTTGAGGCGTTTTATAGCAGAAAAATACTTTGGTGGTGTCGTTGGCTTGCATCCATGGTGATTACAAAGTTTTATGCCATTCTGTGAAACATTCCAAGTCAGAAAAGGAAATTTTGAACTTTCCCCCTAAAAACCTACATAATGCCCCTTTAATCCAAACTTTATTATATATTATTTGCATTTTTGTGCTTCCAAAACATGCACAGAAATGAGGGCTTTAATGTCTTAATATAGACGTGTTGTTTTTTCCAAGATCAGTGGAAGAAGGCATAGCGAGTGGTTGGGATGGTAAGACTGGGCCCCATATGCTCCTCTGTGCTACTCATGGTCCTGAAAAACAACCCCGCTGCTAAGGTTGAGATAATCCCCCAGCATGGCGGTTCACACACTTCTTTCATTTTTCCAGCCCTTCTCTTCTGTGACTTTCAATGCACACCTTAATGCCTCTCACTGACACCATTAGGCACTGTGTTGACCCAATAGATTCACCAGTCAATGTTAAAAAGGGGGGTATCCATGGCAACCTTCAGTGTCCGTCAACTTTGACACAGCAGACGTGAGGGTAATGTTAATACAGGCTCCTCGTGCTATTGCTAGGTATCAGATCACATCAAGGGTTTCTATCTTTTTAAAATTTTGTTGTGTGAAAAGTTTGTTAGTGTCTCTAAGATGTGATGATGCCATATGTCCTTATTGATTACATTGTATTACTCAAAAGGAAAATAAGCAATTGTTTTATCTGATCATTTTAATAACTCATTTAAATTACAACAAAAAACTGTATTTTGAATCTATTCATTTTAGCTGCTTCAGATGTGTATTATTCAGCCTACAGAATGTTGTGTTATTTACCCCTCAAACTACCAATTACTCACACACACACACCACATTCTTAGTAGGGTACGTGGGTGAAATGTCTTGCCTAAGGACACAACAACGAAACTTGGTCTAAGATCCTTGGTCTTGATCCTCTGACCTTCAGGTTGGGGGAACCCTGCTCTAACCACTGAGCCACTGTCGCCTGAGGTTATTATGTTGATTATTTGGGGTGTGCAAAAACATTGTTAGATAATAGACCTTGGAAATAAAAAAATAAACACAACAAAATCCAACATAGATCAGTTTAACTATTTTCCATTTGTATATTTGTGAGATTTCTGATGCACCAAAAATGATTTACAAGAGGATTACTGTCTCCCATTTGATAAAGAGACGCCGTCATCACATTTTAGAAACTGAAAACATCCTATTTGAATTTCTTTTTTGCTGCTAAATGCCTGCTCCAAAAGTAGTGATTTTCCCATCAAATGCATTGCCACATCTCTGCTGAATGTGCTCAGGTTTCACTATCTCTCTCCCTAATCCCCCCTTCTTTCTCCTGTGTGGATTAGGTGAAAGTGATGATGCGTATCTGCCCATCCCTGGAGGCCCCAGACTCCGGCTCAGAATCCCAGTCTTTTCTCAAAGTGGACAGCCGAAAGAAGCAGGTGACCCTCTACGACCCCGCGTCCAGCCCGCACTCTGGCTCCGCCCACAGGAGGTCTGCTACTGTCGCCGTCCCAAAGATATTCGCCTTCGATGCAGTTTTCACCCAGGATGCCTCACAAGTAAGCACCAAGTCGCAATGATTCATATGTGTGTGGGTGTACTGGTGAATGGAAAATGCTGATGCTTTAATGTGTTTTCTGATCTGTTATAATCTTGTCTGAAGCTTTTTTTTTTTTCATTCACGTATGTTTAACACACAAACACTGCATATTAACGCTGTGTTCTTCTCTCAAACAGAAAACACTCTGTTCCACCTTGTGATGTCATATACCTTCACTAGAATAATTTGGATGGTTTCAGCCCTGGAATTACCAATCTCTACTAAACCACAAAGGCAGCTGCTAACTTGAAAACTACTGTTTCATGACATCACATGGTGGAACAGAGCATTTTGGGCTTTGGAGATGTAGACAGACTAATAATGTAGGATTACTCAAACGTGTGAATAAAACAAAACACAACTCCAGGCATGTTTTGATGAAGTAACAACATTCTAACATGGCTTAAAGCTCACGGGATTCAATTAGGCACAACACAAGGTATTTAAATATCACTAGAATGTAATTTATACCTTTATGTTTTTCTTTCTTTCTTTTTTTTTCTCTTTACAAAATTGTTCAGCCCTACGTGGGGGCATTTGCTTCTCAAGGGTACAGGGATGTCTTCTTCATGCTGGCTGCAGGGTGTGGCTGAGAAGCTTAGTGGGAAAATGCCTGTCTTGGGTCAGGGGACACTCTTGCTTGTGTGCGTCCAACAGCTGGCCTCTTTTAAGCCCTGCGGGGAATGATTTGAATCCTCAGGAGTTATATGTAACCTCTCCTTTCATAGAGGGGCTATATCTAACCTCAAGCACCCCCGCAGAGATCTGAGGCAAGGGTCACACGTGTTTACTATAGTGGAGACAAGTTTGCCCTTTGCACAGCACCAAAAAAACAACAAGTATTTTAATGGAATGGTCGTGTCACTCAGTGCATCCTTCATTGAAAACCCGCGTGAGTATTTGACGCCTCTCCCCCCCGGTGCAGTAAACTCTAAATAGCAAGCGAAGCAGTCACTAGACAAAAGCAGCGTGGCATAGGGCTGTAGGTCTTTTGATGTTTAGTTCATTAATTGGTCAATGATGTCTTAAGATAATTGTTTTATTTAGATTGGAATGATTTATATGAGACAACTGCAGATAGAAGAAGTGAGTAAGTGAGCTGAAGATTTGTATTTTTTTGGCATTTAAAATGGGTTGTTAAAAGTATTGAAAATCAAATACTAAGCGATACTAAAACTAGTATTGAAACTAGATACTCATTTGAGCAAGTGGGACAGAAATGAACCTTTCCTGAATAACTAGAATGATCTTGAGATGTATCTGAACAAGTAAGACCATATAGACTAGTATACGCCCATGGACCACTTTGGACGAAACAGATACAAAGCCACACAATAAACTAAAAGAAAGTACTACAATTTAATGTTGAAAATTACATTCTATTGTCTAAATAAAGAGGTTTTTTTTATTATCATCATGGTACCAGAATCGGTATTGAATATATGTTTGTTCAAAAGTATCAAAATATCAAAATTGAGTTTGACTATATGGGACAACAGCAGAAAGGATAAATACTATAAATGCATAAATAGTTGTTTATACATTAGTGCAGGTGTAGTGCAGTAGGGTCAAATACATAGACATACGCAATAGTTTCAAGAGCTTTTGCCACGCCCCCTTTTTAGTCAAGTAATCGATCGGCAGGAGAGGTCTTTAGTCAATCCTACTGTAGCAGCGTGACCCAAATACAGAGACCTTATATCATACCACCGATGAAGTTTGGTCGCTGATATCTCTGGTCTAAACGTTACCTGGTGCAGAAGTGGGGCCAAGCTGCTAGATTGTGCCACTGGGACTGCACTGCTGGTGGCTAACTGTAGCAGCAGGCTGTTGTGGGGCTCTGGCCTTGTTTGTGTGTGATGTATGGGGAAGGAGCCACTGCAGCACAAGCCCTGCCTCAGAGGACCTATGGGGGAACAGATTGCAAAAATGAACAGCGAATACACAGAAGCACACGCATTTACACGCCTGCTGGGTTGTCATGCATTTTGGGGATATTACACTGATTTGCATTTATTTCCCAGAGACCAATCCTAACCTTAGCCATAGTCACTACTTGCCTCACCTCAGCTCTAACCTTTTTTGACCCATATATGAACATGCTGCAGATCCAGTAGAATTTACATATTAGGAACCTGATTATTGTCCCCATAAGGAGGCAGTTCCCCATGATTTCAGTGTGTGTACATATTTTAGTCCCCACTCTGTCATAAATTCCCGCTCGCACCTGCTAAGTAATGGAAAAGATCCATTCATTTATTTTCATTTCTTGAACTTAATCTGTATTCATGAAAATGGCACTGGCTTAGTAGAGACACCTGCCCACTTATGCCAGGTTGCCATTGTGTCCTTGGGCAAGATACCTCACCCGCCAGTTGACTTTTTGACTGGCGCTAGCAACTTTGGGCTTGCAGTGGGGTACTTGGCAAGATATTCACAGAGTCAATACTAAGACTAGGGCTGCACGATTCTGGGAAAATTATTATTATTATTTATAAGTATTCAGATTGTAATTAGACTTGCAATAATTGTTTGAAAGGTAAGATTCTGCTCAGAGTGCACAATGTAAACATCTCCAGCAGCATTAACATTTGAGATCTGACAGCAGACTGAAATATGAACTGATAAACTCATACATGATTCCCACGCATTTCAGAGGATGTTTGTAGAATAACAATATAATAGCAGCAGTAGCTTGATCTGAAGGCTGGCGGTTCGAATCCCACTCTGAGCATAAACATCACTGGTAGAGAGGTCAGATCCACTGGCCCACAGACTGGCAATGCAAATCACCCTCAGATAAATGCTGCTGTTGTGTCCTTGAGCAAGACATTTAACCCCCTTTGCTTTCAGTGTCTGCGTACACTATTGTATGAATGTGTGTATGAATGGGTGAGTGGTTTCTTGATGTAAAGTGCTTTGAGTGCCTTGAAGGAAAAAAGCGTTATATAAAAATCATTGACCATTAACCATTGAAAATAAAAAAATGTAATAATATTAGTGGTACCAATAACATATTTTAACATGTATTGGTCTCATGTATTGGGCTCTTGAGTGATGGAACTCTTTGTCTTTCCCCCAGGCTGAGGTGTGCTCAGGAACAGTAGCCGAGGTCATCCAGTCGGTTGTGAACGGAGCGGATGGCTGTATCTTCTCTTTCGGCCAAGTCAAGCTTGGTAAGCCCCTCCACCGGCAACAGATTAAACCCTCGCCTTTGTTAGCTCAAGAAAACCCACATTCACATTGTTAGCTGCACTTGATGTTCACAAATGGCTTAGCAGTGCATTGTTGTGAGGAGAGGGAGGAAAGGGATGGGAGACAGGAGAGAAGGTTAGAGGAGGGGGAGAGGAGAAAAGTGCTGCATCAAGGCTTCAGGGTTCAGACTGTAATTAAAATCCCTGTAATTGGCCTGACTGGTGCATATTGGACTGAATAGCTAGTTTTAGCTAATGCTGCCTGCGATCCTCCATTGAAACATCGAAGTCTGGAATGGCTCCTTGGTTTCAAGTTCATTTTTAATTTAGAAAGGATTGGATATAGCAGTGAACCCATAAGACCTCTTTTATCTTGCTCATTCAGGGCAGCTAATGTTTTTAAAAGCCAAGATTCTTTCTCCTCCTCAGCCGGGGTTGGCTTGGGACACAATGTTATTTTTTTATAGTTCAACCACTTTTACTACTACTCAAATGTGCACAAACAATATCATATTTAGTTAAAAGCTGCACTCTGTAACTTTTGTGGTAGACGGTTCACCACATAGACTAAGGGATTGTGTCACCCATAGTGTTCGGCTTAGTTCCATATTAAGACTAGGGATTGATTTGCGGACAAAATAGCGAAATAAAAACACCAGGATCATGAGGAGCAGGTCAATACAAACATTTTAAGACCAAAATGAGGAGCCTGAAAGCAGCAGTTACGGAGAGAGGGGTGACATTTTTTCACTACAAAGTGAACTGAAGCCGGAGTCAATGGAGCCGGAAGTGTGCCCACGCTCATGTCCTATTTGGAACATGGCGGCTAGCGGGTTAACTATGTCAGTTTATTTATACAGTCTGTGGTTCACCACCAGCTTGTCGCCATAGATCTTGTTGCTTTGCTTGGAATGCTCTACAGTATGATATTAAACTTGACTATCTCCATGGAGACAAGCTGGCACTGGCACTACCAGGCCAAGTTACAGGTCAGATCCATGATGAGGCGACCCCTCTCACAGGAAAAATGCATGTTTTTCATTGTATTTTTGAGCATTAAACACCTATGCTGGATTGTATACAAGTTTTAAGAAAGTGAAAAGTAATATATGTATTTCCCTCTAAAGGCAAAACCTACACCATGATCGGGAAGGACAGCTCCACCCAGAGCCTCGGCATCGTCCCCTGCGCCATCTCCTGGCTCTTCAAACTCATCAACGAGCGCAAGGAGAAGACCAGCACACGCTTTTCTGTCAGGGTGTCGGCCGTGGAGATCTTCGGCAAAGACGAAGAGCTGAAGGACCTACTGTCTGAGGTGTCCACGGGCAGCCTCCAAGATGGACAGTCTCCTGGCATCCACCTGAAAGAAGATCCCATCTGTGGCACTCAGGTATTAACTTAATGTTCTGGCTTTCTACTGTATTGATCCAACTTCTCCTCTGATCGTTCACACTTCTTTGTTCAAATATCATGGGAGCCCTCCTCTTCTCCTCCTACCTGCGAATCTAAATCCTAGCTGTAGCCGCCTGTGCTATCGACGACTTTCTTCCTACCTGTGTATTGACTCCACTGTCAGCATCCTTCAGAATCTATTATCCCACTCCTTCACAATAGAAGAATTATGGGGGGGATGGTGGAAGAGCTGTAGCTTGGAAGCCAGTCACAGGTGTTGTTGTCAGATGTTGTTTTTTGAGATCAATGTGGACTTCAAAGAACGCTATGAAGCTTCTCAAAACTTGATAATTACTGACTTCGACTTTGCATATGAAAGCTTGGACAATATGTTTTGGAGCTCAGTATTTATCCTGTGTACAATTAATTTTCAATATTTGGGAGATTTTAGTAACAATTTGAGCTGTAGATGGTATAATAAATAACTTCTATAGCTAATTATTGGTTAACTCCGCTATTTCTTGGTTTCAGATGACATCGCAACATTCGATAGCCCAATAATGTTTCATACAGATGGGGGTCAGCTAAAATAAATTGTTGAAATGCAGATTTTTGTAATACAGTGAGTTCTTGGGTCTAGTCACTAATAGAAGTGATCAGATTCAACATTTGTGAATTTACCTTTTGGATATTTCATGGCAACATACAATGTAATCAATAGGAAAAAATGTATCTTGCCCCCCATTTGGACATCATCACATTTTCGAATCTGAAAACTACCAATATGGTTGTCAGTAGTATCGAAAATCAGATACTAACTAAACTAGATACTCATTTGAGCAAGTATCAATACTCAAAAAGTTATATTCAGCTTTAGAATGATCTAGAATCCTGAATTGTATCAGAACAAGGATAAAACCACGTAGACTAGTATACGCCCATGGACCACTGTGGAACATACCTGGATGACTGAGGGTTTACACAGATATAAGGCCACGTGGTAATATAAAAGAAAGTTCTGTGATTTAATGTTGAAAATCTATTAAATTGTCTGAAGAAAGAATGTCGTAGTATCAGAATCAGTATTGAATGTCGAGTCTGTCCCTTGGTATTGAAATCTAGTATGACATTTTAAAACACTAGTAACAATATATCATGCTTACATTTTTTTTATCTTATCGTCACTGACCAGCATTTAGCAACATTGACTATTCTCCATTGTATTCCCTTTGCCCTCCCTGTCCATTACCCCTATCATGACTGACATCCACAATGAGCGCAGTGGCCCGGTCACATGCCCCCCATTACCTCTCCTAATCCTCCTCCCCGTATGCGCATATCGGCTATCGTAATTGCCCCCGAGACCCAATCTAATGGCAGAGAAATACGCCGCTCTGTCCAATTAACCGTCAACCCTCACTCTAAGCACGCCCCTCCATGGCCTATAGCCTCTTATATCTCATTCTCAAAGGCCTATGGAACAGCTCTGTTCTTCTAACCTTAAGATGGATATGTAGAGTAGCTAGAATTTTTAGTCAAGTAAGAGGTAGGGCTATAGGTATTTCGTTGTTTAGTCGATTAATAGATACATGGTGCCTTAGTTGACCAAAATTTGTATTAGTCGACTAATCATTTTATTTAGATTGTCAGGATTAGAATAGAGAAGTGAGTGAATTAGCAGAAGATGTGGTATGTTTTGGTATTTAAATGTAAAAAGGCATATTAAAGGTGCAATGTGTAACTTGCTTGTAACACCTGCTTGTTTCTATGGATATGTCATTGCGCTGCCTGGAATATTCCACAGTATGACATTAAACAGCTCTACCTTACATTTATTCAATTACATGTGGTTTTATTACTCAAAAATACCTAGAAAAACAGGCGTTTTGACTGTGAACAGGGTTGTCTCTCTACAGATCTGACCTGTAACTTGGTCTGGTTTGGTCTCCATGAAGATAGAAAGGTTTAATACCACTGTGAAACATACCAGACAAAGCAATGACATCTCCATGGAGAAAAGCATTAGATGGATCCTGCACCAAAAAGCTCCACAATGCACCTTTAAACTCTTTTTATAAATACATTGTTTCCCAGTGCTTTTTCCTGCATAAATAGTTGTTTTTGCATGAACTCCCGTGCAGTCTTGAGAGTGCAGTTTGGGTCACATACATAGAGATACGTAATAGTTATAATAGCTTTTGCCACACCCTCTTTTTAGTCAACTAATTGATCAACAGCCTTGTTTCTGTAAAATTTGAAACTCAATAGATTTAAAAAGCAGTGATCCAGTAATTACTATCACTAATTAATTAAAAAGTATTTGACTAAAATGCTTGGGGAAGATACTACTCCAGCTCTGATTTGCTGTTTGGACAGGGTGTTTGTCTTTGTATAGATGAAATATGATAGACCAGGCAAGACTATTATAGAACACAATTCCAAGTAATAGTCAATAATCCAAAATGGTTTCCAGGACAAAAGGGTGCATTAAAATCACAATACAAACAAATAAGTCAAAAATTTTCAAAATTTTTGCCGTTCTTGAGTAACCCGGTTGAGTAAAGTGGTAGTTTTCAAGTTAACAGCTACCTTTTACCCTTGGCAATTCCAGATCTGAAATTATCCAAATGAATCTAGTGAAGGTGTATGGGCTTTAAAAACACAGTGGAGCACTTCCTGTATTACCACATGACAGTATTTTCAGTTTGAGAGCAGAACTCAGCCTAGATATGCAGGGTTTGTGTGTGAATGAAACAAAACAAAACTCCAGGGGTGTTTTCAATGAGGAAACAACATTATAACATAAATCAGAAAATAGTGGAATATAGCCCCTTTAATAAGCCACTCAAACTGATTCACATGTGAGTCAATGTAATTCATGACAACCTAAATCTTGACCCTGACTCTACTCCACCATCTCCTCCTCTCCACAGTTGCAGAACCAGAGTGAACTGAGAGCCCCCACAGCCGAGAAAGCCGCCTTCTTCCTGGACGCTGCCATCTCCGCCCGGAGCACAACCCGGCCCGATGCAGACGAGGACGACCGTCGAAACTCGCACATGCTCTTCACTCTGCACGTTTACCAGTACCGTATGGAGAAGAGTGGCAAAGGAGGAAGTAAGGGTCAATATTACATTTACTACTCTTTTTACACTATACACGATAAGATACACTGCACTTTTCATTACACAGCAAACAGGCTAGTTACTTTGTAGGTTAAAATGAAATCATTCTCATTCATCAATAGTATGGGGGTGGAATTTTGAAAAAAACAAAAAAAAACAAAAAAAACAAACAATTTTTTACAAGATTTACTATTTATGACTTCAAACCAAAATGTAGGTGTAGGCGTGCATATTTTAAACTCATTCAGTAGCATTGCCATTTGAGAGATTGAAATATGAACTGGCAAACTAACAAGAATGTACACATTTCATAACAGACTAGACTGCAGTGCTATTGTACCCATTCAAAAGATATAATATTTAATTTTGAATTGCTAATCACCATGGCAACAGTTCAAAATTTTCGTCATTCTAAAGTCTATGGATATGTTTTATTGTTTGGAAAAGACATTCTATTATCTAATAATTGCAGCCTTTGGTGTTAAAATTGCCGATTTGATAGCAAGTAAAGCGCCCATATTACACTTTTCTGATCTATGTTATAATGTTGTTTCCTCATCAGAAATATATCTGGAGTCGTGTTTTTTTTATTTACACATGTTTAACACGCTTAATAAAGGATTACTCAAACATGTGACTATAGCGTCTATAGCATGGGTTAAAGCTCACTAGAGTCAGTTATGTGTAATACGGGCCCTTTAATTGTGCAGCCCTAATTTAAATAGTGACAAGCCATAAATAGGTAATGAGCTATGTGTTTTGCATTTGTCAAAGCAAATGGTATGTTCTATGTGCACATTCTTCTCTACTGACCTCATTTCTTATGAAACTTGAATTATGTCAATAGATATACTAACATCCTGTTCCTTCCTGTTACAATATGCCATTAGGTGATTCAACTAATCCAAAAATAGATATGCATTCTTTTTCATTTTACACACGACTGTTATCTGGTATGGACCATGTACTGTTCTTCACGACTCACCTTTATGGCTAAGTTAGTCAGGTACAAATATGCAGCAGGTTAGGTGTGGCGTACCAAGTTATAAATCACCTACATATTTCTTTTTATGACAGCAATGCAATAAAAAGGTTTCTCGTAACTTATAATCACGACTTTAATGTAGCCGCCAATGTACATGTGTCATGCACTGATGAGGAATAAAAGAGACGTTATAATGTAAAATTTTAAAATCATTAAAAATATTAGAAGTAAAATTGTGCAAAATATTTGTTTGTCACAGCTTCATTAGCAGCAATAACCAGATGTTTTTATATGAAGTGCCTGGAATGCCTTTAGGTAGATACATACTAGGTATTTCAAACTGGATTTTGATACTAAGGAATAAACTTGATACTCAATACCAAGATGATAATATAAAGCACTCTGAACAATTGAATGTAATTTTTAATATGAAATCTTAGTACTTTCATTTTATTACCATTTGACCTTATATCTGTGTAATCCAGGTAGGTTCCATAGTGGCCCGTGGGCGTATACTAGCCTATGTGCTCTTATACTTGTTCTGATACAGCTCAAGATCATTCTAAAGCTATTCAAGAAAGGTTCATTTCTGTCCTGTGAATGTATTTTTAGTATCAATACTTTTTACTTTCTTTACTTTCTAGTCTCGATACTAGTTTCAGTATCAGTTAGTATCTGATTTTCTATACTTTTGACAGCTCTGCCAAAAAGATATTAGATACTTGACCACACTGCACTTGCGCATTTTGTTGCACTGGAAAGTCCCAAAGTCTTCCTTGAATTTTGTCGTATTGTGTCACAACAACACATCCCTCTTGTTACCATGACACATATTTTTTGTTTTTACCACTAGAGTGTGGGAATTTGCTCGTAAAATTAAATTGGACAGTGCTCTGACAGTCACCCGCCTAGTTCAGAATCGTAGTGTTGCCACCCCTGTCATGAGCTATGAGAAACTAAAAGTAGGAGGAGTGTCTGTTACTTATATTTCTTCTTTTGTTTCTTTTGTTGGCGCAGTGTCAGGGGGACGGAGCAGACTGCACCTCATCGACCTGGGCAGCTGTGAGAAGGTGCTAAGCAAAAGCAGAGATGGAGGGGGCGGTCTCTGTCTCTCCCTCAACGCGCTTGGCAATGTCATCATGGCCTTGGCGAACGGAGCGAAGCATATTCCTTACAGGTAAAAAATACATCAAATCTACTGGAATCCAAACTAGTTTCGAGCAAGCTGCTGCATGTGTCATCAGCCGACATGTTTACACTGTGGCTAATGCGCTTGTTTGTTTTGTTGAGTTGATATGACTTTCACTGCTGTTGCATAAGATAATCCTGAAAGTCGTTCAAGTATAAAGCAAAGGTGAAAAAAGTAAATACGTCTGCAGTGGAGCTGGAGAAATAAATAATATTACTTAGTGGATGCACATAGGTGTACTCATGTGTCACATTATTGTACTATTGCAAAAATAGGCCCAGGTCTCAATGTGTAAACTTTAATTCATACTGTTCATTAGTTATTTGCAGGATAAATAACAATTACATAATACAATTGGATCAAGTTAACTGTGAGAGAAAAATGCCATTTTCAATCCCTGCACTGGTATTAGTTAATATTGGCAGATACTTAAAGCCATAGTATCAGTATCGGTATCAGAACTGAAAAAGCTGAATCAGTGCACCCCTACTGAATATCATTATCGATTATTGTCAATATTGCCCACCCCTAATTTTTCTATTTACACAGATTTTTTTGCCTAAATATTAAAATCTATAAATATCTAATGCTTAAATTGTATTGTCTTATAGGGACAGCAAACTCACCATGCTGCTGAGGGAGTCCCTGGGCAACATCAACTGCCGAACCACCATGATCGCCCACATCTCCGACTCGCCCAACAACTACGCAGAATCGCTCAACACAATCCAGCTGGCATCTCGCATCCACCGCATGAGGAAGAAGAAATCCAAGGTACACTGAGAAATGACTCACCCTAATACATGCAAAGATATGCAATGTTTGTTTGTCTAGCTTAAACAACAAAATCATTCAGAGACTCCCACTAAACGCTTTTGCAATAACTGTGCATCATGTTAATTATTGCAACAAAACGTTAGCATCTATTTCTTTTATAATAAGCGTTTCATGGCGTGCAGTTATACCAGTAATCAACACTCCTCATTTGCATATGCAGCGTTGATAATATTTAACATAAGCAATGTCTTCCCAGGATGTCTTGGTCTTTTTTTCTTTGCTAAATTAATGCATCTGCAAATTAAAGATTAGTGGTGCAGTAATTCAGGGTGTGTTTTTTCCAGCTCCTCGACACATCATCATGTAATCAATAGCACAGCCCAAGGAGGTGTGTAATGCATTCACATGGATTAAGGAAATATATGCTGCAGTAATTAGAGGGAATGACAGCATGTATTTATTTGGTATTGGTCGAATATCCAGGCATTTACATTATAGGCACCCATTTGAATTGCACTATTGATGTGCACTTTTCACCTTTAGATAAATATTGAATGGAAATTGAATGTGACTGAATATTTCCACAGTGATTAATTTTATATGAGGTTGCAATGTATTGATGTCATGCCTTAATGATGCTATTTTCGAAGTTCAGTTGATTTATGCAGTCTCTCTTTGCAGTATGCGTCGAGTTCATCTGGAGGAGAGAGCTCTTGTGAAGAGGGGAGGATCCGTAGACCACCACACCTCAGGCCCTTCCACCCTCGGACAGTGGCTCTGGATCCAGACCTGCCCTGTCTGCTCAGTGACCCTGAATACTCGTCCAGCAGTGAGCAGTCCTGTGACACTGTCATCTATGTAGGTCCAGGGGGAGCGGCAATCTCTGACAGAGAGCTAAGTGATAACGAAGGCCCGCCTGCTTTTGTCCCAATCATCCCCTCCTTAAACAGGAAGAAGTCTGGGAAAGATGGCCCTCTGGACAGGGACCACTTCTTCAAATGCAACACATTTGCTGAGTTGCAGGAGAGACTGGACTGTATAGACGGCAGTGAGGAACCTACTGCTTTTGTGGGGGAAGGCAAGAGGACACAGGCTAGCCCCAAAATGGACAAATCAAAAGAGAGCCAAGGCTCGGTTTCACCAAAGACTGTAATAAATATCTCTAATACCCAAGATGTAGTTTCACCTAAACAATCTCCTAAATCTATTGCAACACCGTTATCCAGCAGTCCCAGTGTTAAATCTAAACTGGATATGAGCCAGAGACAAGACAATGTTCCCAGTGTAAACAGAACAAGTGCAGACGGTGAGAAGTGTTTGAGTACAGAGAGCAGAGTTAGCACAAACACTGTGACAGTCCCTGTGGTTGCTGCAGAGCCTGTAGTGAGAGAGAAAGTCTTCTTTAACAAGAGAGCCCTGCCAAAGCCAGCCCCGCTCCCTACAGAGAGTGAGGAGAGGTCCAGCACTAGAATGCCTCCAGTGGGAATGAGCCATCAGGCTGTGAAGAGGCGGGACCTATGTGCACCTTCTCCCCTTGTCCGTGCTCCCGTCGAAGTCTGTCAGGTGCGATCCACCCTGAGGGACAGGTGTCTGGATCGAGACGTCCTTAGAGCCACTGTGACTCTGCAGCAGCCCGTAGAGCTGAACGGAGAGGATGAGCTGGTCTTTACTGTGGTGGAGGAGCTGTCCATAGGCAGCATTGTAGAAAAGGGTCGTCCCTCCAGCATTATCAGCTTTAACAGTGACTGTTCCCTCCAAGCGCTGGCCTCAGGCTCACGGCCAGTGAGCATCATCAGCAGTATCAACGATGAATTTGATGCTTACACTTCGGGAATGGGAGTCTCTGACGTGAACATAGCTGTGGTCCCGCCCCTACAGGAGGTTGCAGTAGAGTGTGCAGAAAGCAGAGGTTCTTCTGTCAGCTCATGGCTGAGTGAAGTCAGTGTGAGCACTGAGGAGAGTGAGGGAGTCCATTCTACTGATGTGTTTCTTCCATCAACCAAACATGTGGGAGCAGAGGGGGCATTTTACTTTGACTCCCTGGACATGTGTCCTGGTTTGAGCTCATCTAGAGACACTAACAATTCTTTAAATGACAGTGGCTTCAGTTTCTCTGAGCTGGACAGTGACAGTGGCGCTTCAAGCAAACTGTCCTTAACAAAGTTTCCTTCATCCCCAGAATCAACAAAAGGGTCTCTCAGATACTCTTCAAAAATAACAAAAGCTCACTCCCTCAGCTCCTCCCAGCTTCCACAAGGCCCAGCCACTGTCCAGTCCAGTCTTCCCAGGAAGACCAAACCTACCTCATCTATCTCACATAGTAGCAGCATTAGTAAAGACACACTGAGACAAGAGACTAAACAAGACAACCCCTGGCAACGCTTTGAACCTACTGTCCCCAGCAACACCAGCAAGTTTGTCAGAAACCCACCCACTGGCATCCCTTGCAGTAGAGCATCCACCAATAGCAACAGTGTGCCTCGGCCACCCAAAGTCCCTGGGTCTACCTCATCTCAGAGGGTGGTCGATGGCTGTGAGAAGTCTGCCATTAAGAATCCCCCCAGCCGAATGCCTCAGCTCAGAAGAGGTGCTACCACTCTGGGTACGGTACCTGTAATTCACTCATCCACAGAACACAAAGCACCACAAGACATTATTACATCAACCACAAGCCTTAAATTCTCCTCTCTAGGTAAAAGCAGCAAGGCTAACTCTCAGAAAGCAAGCAACATCCCCAAACCCGGTTGTACATCCCCTCCACCTCCTCCGGTCAGAAAGTCCAGTTTAGATCACAAGGCCAAAAGCCTGCTACCCCAAAGTGCCTTACGGTCAGCGTACGGAGAGACGGGGAAAGGCTCTGGACCCAGGGCAGCAGTGTCTGTGGAGGAGCTTGACAAAGTGGACTCTGGCTTCAGAAGCTCCAAGTCTGACCTTTCTGCAACCAAAGTGAGCTCCAGCCTGAAAGGCCGAGGGCACAGAGGAGAGAGTGGGCAGCACTATGGCAGCCAGGCGTCCCTGGAGAGATTTGAGGGTAGCTCTCTATCAGGGTCTAGAGCAACCCTCAGTAGAGAGAATAGTGGGGCCAGTCTGACGGGCAGCAGTAAGTCAAGTAAGAACTATCAAAGGCTTGGTATTCCAAATTCATCAAGTTCGCCTATTGCTACCTGTCCTTCATCTCCCAGTGGAGGAAATATTAACAAGAGTGGCCAGGTGAAGGCATCAGCAAACCCCAAATCCTTGGGACCACTTGGTAGTAACAGCAAGGCACGCTCACTGTCCGCCAACAACTCTAAAGGTCTGAGCTCGTCCACCAAATCTTTAGCTGCCCCAGTGCTTAAGAATACCAACGCCAATCTGCCTCCAACAGGAAGACCTGCAGCTCCTCGTGCCTCTGCTGCAGTGAGCAGTAAGCCTGGCAGAGGAACCATCATGGGCACCAAGCAGGCCATGAGAGCAGCCAACAGCCGAGTGAGTGAACTGTCAGCTGGCAATGTGCCAGGAAAGCACACGAGAGGTTCAGGAGACTCAGACAGTGGAAATGACAGTGGAGTGAATGTGAATGAAGACAGAGCCCCTCTGCCCATGTTGCCCTCACCATATAGTAAAATCACTGCTCCACGGAGGCCACAGCGCTACAGCAGCGGTCATGGCAGTGACAACAGCAGTGTGCTGAGCGGGGAGCTTCCCCCTGCTATGGGCCGGACCGCCCTCTTCTACCACAGTGGTGGAAGCAGTGGATATGAAAGCATGATCCGAGACAGTGAGGCTACAGGCAGTGCCTCCTCTGCACATGACTCCATGAGCGAGAGTGGCATGTCATCTTCAGGCCGCACAAGAAGCTCCAAGTATCCAAAGAAGAGAACAAATGGTGAGGACATGTGTTTAAACACTGAATTATGTTTTCCTCTATAAATGAAAGTTCTTATGTAAGGAGCAAAGTAGCAGTACTAGGAGGTGTAAATGTCTTTTGTCGCCTTGGCACTCTTTATGGATCCAAAGTTTATGGATCCATTCTTATTACATTCACAAATTGCTATTCCAATAGATTTCCTCTTCCTGAATCAGCAGTATACATTATTCATGTATATTGTACAGTATATAGGAAAAAGATAATGAATCATTCAAAGAATATAACCTGAAATCGTAGGATGATCAAACAAGATGAATTGAACATGAGCTGTGCTGACCTGCTGTGCGTTTGGTGGCCTTGTGTATGTTGCATTAAAGTCCTTTTTGAATACATTCAGGCTCTATATGGAGAATCGTACTCATAAATATGCAATCAGCACACCTCAACAGCCCATGTACAGCCTTGCATCGCTATACAACTCTTGAGTCTGACTCATAAGAGATAACAGCAAATACTGCTATTGTATGTTACCATAATAACAAGGATATGCATTTTTATAGGCTTTCAGAGGAGGCGGCTTATCCCAGCTCCCCTGCCAGACACCACAGCCCTGGGGAAGAAGGTGGGCACTGCGGGCCAGTGGGTGGACTTGCCACCCATGTCTGGAGCTCTAAAGGAACCTTTTGAGATTAAAGTATACGAGATAGACGATGTGGAGCGGCTTCAGAGGTGGCGGCAGGAGGAGCCAGTGGAGGTGAGCCCGGGGTCAATGGGAACTTGTTTAGCACAGCACTTCTTTCTGCTGCACTTGTTACAGACAGTGTCAAGTCTTAATTTTACTCTTGTAAATCCCTCTCGCTAAGCCTCAGCAGTATTTTCCATGTATGACATTGATCTCATACATGCTCGAGAAGTGCCACATTGGTCAACGTTGTGGGAATGTCTCCACTCTTGTCTTCCCAGTTACTTTTTAAAGAACATGACAGGATAAATGTGTCTCGGCTGTGTGACCTTCAGTTATAGCTTAGCGGTGAATCCCAGCGTTAGCAACGTCTGGGACCAAATTCCCACAGCTTGGTATTTTCACAGGACTCTTCAGGAATGGCAAGAGTTCAAGAGGCAATTACTGTCCAGGGCTAATTGGTCTGAATATGATCAATGCTTTTGCCTACTGCTGACTAGAGTGACATTATAAAAAGCACTATAGCATGGGAAGACAGGTAATGAATATACACTCAGCACTCAGCTTACTTTGCTTGCCTTTTTATAAATGACCCATCTTGTGTGGGTCATTTACATCTCCCCTTATGCACTGACATTAAATCATCTAAATGGAAGTTTCATTCACTATAAATTTGATTTTTTTAAACTTCATTTTTGGCTATCTGTATTATCTGTGTCAGCAACAAATAATGAATTGCTTTAGCATGATTTTTACTGATATATTAAGCTAACATGTTCATTAAGCTATCTTTACTTTTGTTCTTTCTTCTTTTTAGCAGCCATTCCACGATGTTGACAAGGTAAGATAAATAAAGCATGTATTTGCTATTCAAGCTTGCACGCAAAATTTGAACTCATAATATTAATTACAGTTTGTTTGTGTTTTGCCAGGGCCTCATGTATTTTAACAGCAAGCTGAAACTACTGGAAAGAAGACAACAGCAAGTGAGAGAACTGAAGGTGAAGCATGAAGCATTATTGGAGGAGCTTGAGGACACCAAGGCCAGACTGATGATGGATCCCAGCAAGTGGAAGGGGGAGTGTAAGTAAACTTCAGTCATTTTTAAGATTTGTTTTGTTTTTGAATTGTATTTTGAGTTTGTGAACTGACAAGGGTCTGTATTTTTATCTACAGTTGATGTGGACCAAAGTTTGGACAAAGACTCTCCTGAGTACTTGGAGGCCTTGGCACAAGCCACAGAAGAGCTGGAGTTTTGTGTCAACTTATGCAAGTCCCATGTCATGATGGTGACCTGCTTTGACATCAGCACGTCTCCTCCACCTGTCACTCAGGAGGGACTGCGCGAAATTCAAGTGTGAAGACAAAAGCAAGTCGAAACTGGGGATGCGGAAGTGAAGATACAGAAGGAAGATATTATGTAGCAGCAGTTTGGGAAAACAATGGAACAAAGAGATGGAGATGTGGAGAGAAAATCTCAGCCACCTGACGCTACAGTGCCTCATTGTCTATGACATGTTTTAAGGCAGAGAAATGAAACATGAGCACAATTGCTGTGGCCTGTTGGGCAAAGCAATGGCCATCTCATACTTAAAAGTCAATGAACAACACCTGGAGTGCCTTTTCATTGTTTTGTTGTGAGTCATTATTTTATAAATGGCACAGGTATCTTAGGCATACCTAAACAAACCCTGAACATATTGCTTTTAAAATAAGATATTTTATATTGCATTGTATAGTGTATTTATATGATTATGTGGTGTGTACAAATGTCCTTTAAGGGAAAAAAATAAAAAGGAAAAATAGAAAAGCAATAAGCTAATGTTATTGCGCTCCCAGATCTTGCCTTTTTTTCAAACCTCAGCATTTGACTCATTCATTCAGCCTTATGCGCCTTATGTTAGCTCTGGTTCTGCACTCAGACTGGACTATGTTACCCCATCAAGGACTGCATTTGCTGTTGTCACTCATGCCGTGCCAGCTGGCTCGTGAACACTTGCCGGCTTGAGTGAATGTTTTTCTTTTTCCTTCCAGTTGCCTTTATCCAAGCGCGTCTCAGTGGATGCACCAAGGCAGAGGCACAGTTCTGTTGGAGGATGGAGAGCATAGGCTGTGTTTGCCCATGTTATCTTTACTAAGAACAACATTAAGCCAAAACATATCAGAGGGCCACTGTGATGGATTATGATTGAGTATTGTTGATTCAGCCATTGTATCATGGTGCCTCAGTATGCGGTAATGCGACCAACAAACCTTCCTACATGATGAATGGGTTATGGCGGGCCTCATCAGAGAGCCATGTTGCCACTTAATAGGCTTGGACTGGTGGCTGTCTCTACACTGTAAAACCCAGAGGCACACATGAATAAGCAGCAGTCTGTTTGCCTTTTACACAAGATCGAGCACTACTAAGTCTCAGCTCTATGCATTCCAATACATGTACTGCAACTCCTACACAAACCTCAGTATTCACTTAAGGGCATCAGCAGGGCTTATTTTGTCCCAACTTATTTTTAAAAAGGCAAGACTGATTGTGACTTTCCCCATGAGAAAACAAGTGTGGCATTTTTTAAAATCAAAGTCAATCATGGTATCAGCTCTTTGTAGCTGCCAAAATGTGTAATGAATCAAACGCCTGGCATAGGTGATCTAATGATTGTTTGCAGAAAAAACAAACTGGCTTTGTTCAATTTTGGTGTGTTTGATTTATGTGTTTATGACAACTTTGTATTTCTTTTGATACTTTTTTCTTTTTTACAATGGTGTACTTTCTCAGGCCCTCTGACGATGCTGCATGAAATTTTTTAATCATTTTTACAATGATTTTTTTACATTTTTACCATTCTGATCTGTAAGAATAAATTCTGTTTTGACAGAGGGTGGGGTTAGGCTCATAAATAAACTGTTACCAAACCAAGACCCTTTTCCAGGAAATACTTAGGCTATATGTAAAGTCATTTTCATATCAAAACTCATATTTTCTAATACCTTTGTTAAAAAGAGGATTTTCAAATCCGCTGTACAAATGTATGATAAGGCAGCTTGTGTTTTTCTGTTACTGTACCTGTGAATAAAAATGTTTCTTCTTATTAATATAAATAGTGGTCTTTTAATATCAGTGATTCAACCAATGAGATACGGAGGAATGAGTAAGGTCACCAGATTTTCAAAAAACAAACAAACAAAAAACTGGGACACACCCAGGTTGGGAAGGTTGGTATAAATAAAATTGTGAAAAGTATGTGTAACATTGTCTGTTCTTGACTCACTTGTGGGTCAGTACTATATAATCTGAGAGACTTCTGTTGGTGCAACTGAGTGCAATTTTATGCCTTATATTTTCATGCATGGTTTTCTGTAGCTATTTTAGCTAATCATCCATCCATCCATTTTCTTCCGCTTATCTGGGGCCGGGTCATGGGGGCAACAGTCTAAGCAGGGACTCTCAGACTTCCTTCACCCCAGACACTTCCTCCAGCTCCCCCGGGGGGACCCCAAGGCGTTCCCAGGCCAGCTGAGAGACATAGTTCCTCCAGCATGTCCTGGGTCTTCCTCGGGGCCTCCTCCCGGTAGGACATGCCCGGAACACCTCCCGAGGGAGGAGTCCAGGAGGCAGCCGAAACAAATGCCTTAGCAACCTCAGCTGGCTCCTCTCAACGTGGAGGAGCAGCGGCTCTACTCCGAACTCCTCCCGTGTGACTGAGCTTGTCACCCTATCTCTAAGGGCACGCCCAGCCACTCTGCGGAGGAAACTCATTTCAGCCGCTTGTATCCGCGATCTTGTCCTTTCGGTCATTACCCAGAGCTCATGACCATAGGTGAGGGTAGGAACGTAGATTGACCAGTAAATCAAGAGCTTTGCCTTTTCAGTCCAATACAGAGACCACATCACTGCCGACGCTGTACCGATCCACCTGTCAGTCGCACGCTCCATCCTCCCCTCACTCGTGAACAAGACCCTGAGTGAGGGGTCTTGTGCCAGATTGGTCAAAAATAGGGATGGCTGGGGTATTTCTTGTATAAGACTGGGACAAATCAATGGTTTTGGATAAATCTGGGACACAGGGCTCTAAACTGAGACTCTCCTTAAAATAGGAATGTCTGGTCTCCCTAACTATAAAGAACAATAATGTCCAGTTCCAGTAGACATGTTGTGAACACAGACTGTATATTGATACTTTGCAGTTGATTTAGGCATTGGTCTGTCAAACTCTCTGTTAGACTTTAATCTTTATTTTAACACAATCTGACCAGAAAAGGCTGAGTTGGAACTACAACAGATGAGATGATTTGTGCTGTTAAACAAGTCCCTCTCAAAAAAAGTCACGGTCACAACAAACATTGCCAACAGATTTTCAGTTAGCTACTCTCACTTTTTTTTTTGTTGAAAATCAAGCACCAAATCAAAACCATGAATGCTTGTATTGATCAGGTATTCCTGAAACTATGTTGTTTAAATTAATTTAGGTTTTTTTCTTGTCGAGTTTTCAGACTTAAACCTTTTTTTTTTTTTGGATGTTGACACTGTGTCACCATGGTAACATTCCACCATAGAAATACATGTAGAACACCCCCACTGTGATGTCACTGCAATAAGGAACAGCCTATACTAACCTAAAGTAAACAAAATTTCGTCAAAACCCTGATAGTTGCGCTTTTACTAATTTTGCCATTACTGTTCAACCAACGGGTCACGTGACTTACATGAAGTCACGTGTTTTTAATTATCGCCCTGATTGGACATTCACGGCACGAGCTTATTAGCGATAGCAGCGGTGTAGTGTCAGGCAGTGTTATCTTATATATTAGCATATTCTGTCTTTTACGGTTTATTTGTCATATTTCAACTACGTGTGCCACTCCAATGTACTCAAAGAACGAAATGTCCATATTGTTTCCAAGAGGATCAGTGGTTCTCCAGACGAGCAGGTAAATATGGAAGTTGACCACGTACACTCGACCAAATATGCTAGTAGTTTATAAAAGCAGCTACCCATTTGAGAGCTTGTACATTGTCAAATATCTATTGCCTAAATTGTAAATGCATACAATTTTCACAGATTCTAGAATAATGTCATACTCACAGGTGGAAGTCAAGAGCCAGTTTTCCTCCTTTTTTGCCATGAAATCTCCAAAAGGTAAAATCGTTTCTATTAGACTATATCAGTTCTGGTTCTATATAACTATATTGCAACAAAAATGAACAGCAGTTGTGTATAAGAACAAACTAAGAAATCACAACAGACTTTTTTTTTTTTTTTTTTTTTAAACATATTTGTTCAACGTTCTAGGTACCAAACTATTTTATAATCTTGTATTAGCAGCTCAATAGGTTTTGGCTGTCAACTTGATTTATGAGTGGGGGTGTGCATACTAATGCCATATTCAATAAAACTGAAAACCCTCAAATAATATATTGCTAAAGATTTTTTTTTACACCACTATTATATTTCACCACTTCCTCCAAAAATCCATCACTATCACATGGACTTACCAGCAGCTCTAAGTAAGGGCACATTAAATGTATGCACATACAAATAAGTGAAAATACAGTCATTTCTAATGATCTCAATCGGTACAGCCTTACTGTGAGGTACTTATAAAAACGATAAAGTAGAATTTGTATTAGAGAAGGTGTGACTGAGGAGTGATTAATTAGAGCCAGTATCAGGAGAACAGTGAGCGCAGCATGGTGCAGGGGGCCCTGTAGAGTTAACATATCCTCTACACTGTGCATGTGTGCAAACTCAAACTACAACCTGCTGGGCAATATCATCTCCTCTGCTCCGGATAATTCTGTTTTAATCAAATGTGGGCCAGGGCGAGCTGGCTGAGTGTGAGACCAGCTGGACTGTTGGATTCCAGACTGTCATCCATTAAATAGAACATAGAAATGATGGTATTTCTGGTTGGTTGTACAGGAGAAGGGGACACATCCTTCTCTTTCCTATATCCTTCTTTGACATATGGTTTGTTTAGCTTTAGCTCTGTTTCAGTAAAACCTCAGTGACCAGTGGTGCAGTGTGAGGCTGTGTGGGGTGTGAGCAGTTGTATGGATCTCAGCTCCTTTTGCCTGGGGCTGCCATCATTAGGAAGGCCAGTATTGTATGAGGATTGAAATGAGTTCAGCGAGGAGCCAGTATTTCTGTTCAGCCCAGCGCTGACCCCGAGTGGAGTCCACAGCCTCGCTAACACTGACACTTTGTTATCCATAAGACATGACAGTCGCCCGTGGCTCCCTTCTCATTGCTGCTGATAGAAGCTCAGTGGCTCTGAATGACTCTGTGCTTTGTCATTTAGGAGTATGTTTTCTATAGTTTGTGGGTGACCACATGATTGCAGACAGGCTGAATGATGAGGAAAGGTTTTCTAATGCTTTAAGAAATAACTTCTGCTTTCTTTATTTCTTTAAATCCTGTTGGCCGCCTGGCTGTGTGAGCCTGGGGCATTGTTGGTGGAGGTAGTTGCTCAGTTTTTGGATTTACTGCTCTGCAGTGCCACAGATTGGTCTGTCTAAAGCAAGCTTCCTCTTTGAAGAAGCCCCATAAACCTGACCAAATGCTGCCACTTATTCACAGTAATTAAAACAAGCTGGCGTGAAGAAAAGTCTTTAAATTATCAGAGGCTCTGTCACACACATGCCTTGCGCCTGTGTGCTGCAGGGAGCGGTAACTATCGACATCTCTGTCCTCACCATAGATTACATGTGATGTGTGAGGGGTCTACACAAGCCTAACCTTACAGGTATAATACCAGAGGTGCTGCACATATCAGCTGTAAATCTCAGAGAGGTGCTAAACAAGTCCAACAACACGCCACAAAGTTGAGATAAGGCACCATAAGGCACTTACTCACGCCTTGATGACTGCAATCCATGAAGTAAGAAATAATTAGTTGGCTGATACCTCTAGTCACTTAATCGATCTGATGTTCATGGGGTTTTGGTGTGTTTTCTGTTTGCTAAAGCTTGGCTGGTCCAATGTGTTACACTGTTGCTAATAACAAAATCAAGAGTACTTTTAAATCTGTTTTGGTTTTTCCACACAGATGAGGTGAATAATGAGCCAAAGGTTGGGCAGCCGTTACAGTGACATTGTTAATATAGTCATATAACAGGTTTGGTGCACGAATGAGACGGGACCACCCCAGATGAGTGCCCTTTTCATCCTGCACCAGCCATCTGCTTTAATGAGGCAGTAATAATCCGTGGGGTCTGGGTCACAAGTTCAAATGTATAGTATGTCCGTAGTGTGCTGCTGACCCATGTGTGGGACAGGCCTTGTAATAGTCCATGTAGAATGTAGCAGATCCACATGAGAAGATAGTTTATATTGCTTTATATTGCTCAGGTGAGCTGTGCAGACAGGGCCACGTACTGTATATGTTTACTCAGTGTTCTGGCTCGGCACGCTGCAGAATCTGCTGATCTCTCAGTGCATGGCTTCATCATCTCTGGTCACTGTGCGCTGACCTTGTCACAGAATAATGAGAAGAGCCTCCTCTGTGGAAGACACTGACCTTGTTTACCTGCAGCCTCCTTGTCCCGTGACCAGATTGCATGTAAGATAACCACTGATTAACATACACTCTTTGTTTCTACACTACACTGTAATGAAACGCTTTAGGAATACTCATACAAATGCATGTCCATGAATAGTGATGCTTTTGAAAAGTCCCATGCCATGAAGCAGAAAGAGAAAACAAAGTCCTTGATTAGATCTACTGGTTTAGTTCTGGTGCACTGCAGTTGGTTAATGAGTTTGTGTTCCCCTCCTCAGGTTTGATGTTCCCTGATGGCCTGGGCACACATTCTGGACACACTATTCCAAAGTTGTAAAGATGCTGTAATGAATCAGTGAAATGAAGCAAGTAAGTCAAAATTAACCTAGAGCTTTTCCTGTTTTATTTATCTTTGAATGGTTCAGGGAAGTCAGGACCTCCCTGTCATGTGGTAATACAGGAAGTGCTTCACTGTGTTTTTAAACTCCATACACCTTCACTAGAATCATTTGGATGATTTCAGCCCTGGAATTGCCAATCTCTACCGAACAAAGGGTAAAAGGTATTTGCTAACTTATACTGCTTCATGACATCACAAGGTCATGAACTTTGAACTTTGGAGATGTAGTAGTATTACTCAAATGTGTGAATGAAACAAAACAAAACTCCCAAGTATGAGTGTGATGAGGAACATTCTAACATGACTTAAAGTTCACAAGAGTCAATTTTGCGAAATATAGGACCTTTAAAAATGTGCGTATAGTGCATTTTCAAAGCATTGCATAATAATCAGCAATCATTCAAAGTAAGTGTTCAGTAAAACCTTTTCCTTGCAGCATGGATTAAAAAGCAGCACATTCAAAGGTAAGGTCTACTTTTATTATGTTGTCAATTTTTCTTCTAAATTTGTATTGCATTTGACTGTGTGGAGTGGCTTTATTCCTTACATAAACATTTCCAATAGCCTCTTAAAGATATCAACTAATGCTGAGTTTACTGCAGAGCCTGTGCACATAAAATCACATAGAATTTAACTGCTCACCATAACTGTTTATTAGAGAGCACTGAGTATCCCCACATGTGTAATGTAAACACATGTAGCTGTATGAAATGATGATAGTGTCACAACCCAACCTTCGCTCTGGCCTCTGTGCATTCACACCTATAACGGTCTGTAGGCTCCATCCAGTGTGTGCTTTCATTCACACCTGCACAGCACAGTGATTATGGCTGCAGGCTGTCTTTGTTTCTCTGTATAGACTCTTCACATCCCCCAGTCTTTGTATTTCCCTCTGTCTGCCACATTAGTGCAGCGTGTGCATCGTGTGCTCTTGTGTGCAGCGGCTGCAGGTTGTGACAAGAGCCTGTCACTAGTCTGATGTGTGAAGTTGAATATGTGCAGCTAAAGAGGTTAATTGCACAACATTTAAGACCCCTCTTGTCACTCTTCACACTCGTAGCCAATCACGTGTGAGATCGGCACTAATCAAACGTAGGCTGGCGGCTCTGTGCCGTGGCAACAGTTGCCGTGATGCCGGCGTGTCTGGCGCTGTGTGCATATCCTGCTGTTTGTCTATTTGAGCAAGTTGACAGGCTGCTGCTGTTATAGCATTTATTCATTCAATAGCTGTCTCTCATTTGTGTCTGGATCTTGCACTACTAAAGCTGTCATAACAGAAAGGATGGAACTAGAATTGTCTACACATTGTCTAATTGTACATTTCAATTTTTTATTTTTTTTTTGCAATTATATAATATTAACAATGTGTTGATGTACGCAATTTGATCTAATCATACCATGCTAAACTATATGTTTCAGACAGTCCCAGTCATAATAAATTTGTATTGATCGGTAAGACTGGATGTCCGGCCACTGAAGTTTGGGCCATTTTTTTTTGTCATTTACCAATCACCTGCGTATGTGCTATTAAAACGTATCCCATTCACTAATGTTAATTTAGCAGCATAACTTATTTCTGACATCACCACCAGCTGTCAGTGAGGTTAACATGAATTTGCAATGCTAGCTACACTTTCTGTGCTCAGGTTGTGCTTGCATTCGCTGTTTTGATAAACAATAATCCATCTATAAAGAGGTGACATAAGTGAGTGACGTCACCCATAGTGTGTGGCTCCAGTCAAATGAAGCCAGTCGAGGCTAGCAATTATAGCTGGCAATTTGGAGCCAGAACAAGTAACCAGCCAACGAGCCAACCAGGAGTGATGCTGTTGAAGGTTCTCACCGCCCGCACCACTGGTTTGGCAGGGGGCGGGTGCTTAGCTGTTAATCAGACCTGTTGCTAATACTAGCAGGAACAACCGTGGGTAAAGAGGGCACCAGATTGTTCTGTTATTAATAGTCAAATCTTAAATTGCGTAATCTTGATGATGCTGTTGGTGACTTGTATTTATAGGATAATACTGAGTGATTAATTTGGTAACAGTGAATTGGATTTTGTGCATTTTTAGAAGTTATTGCTGAATTTGAAACTTTGTATGGTGTTAATGAATTTGGACTATTTTAGATGCTTAATGCTGAATTTGATAGTTTTAATTTTTACAAAGCATTGCTAAATGACATGTCTGAGGTGCTTTTATGTAGATAAGCTGTTTAATGTCTTTTGAACCCAAGGACTGCACATGGAAATCTGGCACAAGGCATTTTTGCTGTGCACAGTCTTTGTTTTAAATCAGTTTGTTTTAAATCAATTTGCAGATGAAATGGCTTAATAAGAATATTTAAACCAAAAGTAGGCCTACATGTGCAGAGAAAGGGCCGTTTTTCAATAGAAGGTGAATTGGAACCAGAACTGATGGAGCTGAATTGTGCCCATGCTCACTTCCTATTTGAAACGCTGGTTAGCTTTGTCCATGCATATTATGCACTTAAGTGGTTGATTACTATGTGATTGTATTGTAGCATAGATCATTAAAGACAGTAGACATTTAAATTATTTTCGTTGTTGATCATTCATGTGATGTGGCACTTCCAAAAAGTTGCAAAAAGTTACTGTTTATGTTTAGCTAAACTAAAATGAGCATGAATCAGAGCAGTTGCCAGTGCTGTTTTGTTATTCATGGGAAACAGAGTAAAAATGGTTTAATTGATCAGCTTTGGCCCAGGTTCCTGAGCTATGAAATCCCTCCTCCTCTCCAATTACAGCTGCTTACCTGAACGCCATGGCATGCTCTGGACTGCCCTTGTAATTGGCTCTCAGCTGTTTAAAGGCACAGCTCATTGATTAGGTCATGATTGCTAATAGGACGTGGAATCCTCCTGCCTCCTCCACTTGTATACACTAGTCTCTGAGCTTTAAATCACTATTGAACATTTGATGGCAGGTGTTGACATTTATCACATACATGACACATATCCGTTGACTTGTATGGCACTGACATCTATTGAGCGGTATAAATGGGTGTTTTTAGATGGGGTGTTGTGCATTTTGATCCACCAGTGTCTTATTTTATTTTTAACCAGAGACTGGATTATTGCCCATGAAATGATCCAGGGAATTTTGAGATTCATTTGTCAATGTCATTGTCGCCTTCCCCTAATCTAGAACCCTTGGTTCTGTATCTATCAGAGAGATCTCCCAGCAGCCAAGTGATCATAAGCCAATAGGCTAGTGAAGCAATAAAGTGTGTATGTGGTTTGGTTATGAATCACAGATCCTAACCAGTGGAAGTGTTAAGTTGTAAAATGCATACTACAATAATAATCCATCCTTTGGTGAAATGTGTTTGTCTCTGGTGAATGAACAGGTGTCCTGTGCCCACAGGCATGTGAACTGTCCTCTCTCCAGCCTGGCTGCTTTTGGCTCTGTGCATCTCCCCCAAACACAGTTGTTCATGAATATGGATGGCCTGGCATCATTAATGTGCCATAAGCCGTCACAAATGATTTTGCCGTAAAGTGCCCAAATGCTGTGCTAAAGAAGGCAGCAGCGCAGCAGTATGAGGACGATGTTAGTTCTGGCCGCTCCTCACACGGTCTGTACAAGTGTTAACAGCTGATGTCTCTGTGACAAGTGGATGCAGTTACTGTGGTTTATCTTGGCTCATGTGATGACAGCCACTCATGCACAGCTGCACTAGCACAACTCTTAGCACTCTGCCTTCTTAGTGCAGCCATAGCTCCTCAATGATGGACAGAATACCTTTATTTTGTGGCCACAGTCCCAGACCATTATAATATTTCCTCTAACACTTGTGTAGAGGCAAGGTGAAATAAAATTAATTAAATGACCACAGCAGCGCCTGGACTCTAGAGGGCATTCAGACAATATGTTGGCAGCCAGCCTTTTCCAATTTCATCCTTTTTGACAAAGCTGCCCACAGTCCTTGAAGCCATCTGTATTCTGCTCTTAAAGGGACCTTCATGACTTAAGCTTGTGATACACTGAAGCAGTCTGTGTGCGCCAAGGCCGTGCTGATGCTGACAATAACTGCTGCAATGAAAAAAGAGCGATTTTCACACTTTTTTTTCTTACAAATTGTACTGCTGCACTTTCTTACCAACCTTCATTTTACTCAAAGGCTTTTCCTCTTCTGCCTGCAGCCTCTCTCTGTCCAGGAGTGTGCAGAGCAGAGCAGTGGAGCAGTTGTTTTGCATTTTCTCCATGACACTTCACCACTGCACACATCAAACAGGCCTCCAACCCCACAACAAGGAAGTCTGGCTCTTGGACTTTGAGCTGTTTGATGAGCGAGTGCGCACCCCTCCAAACTCTACATGAATATGGAGAAGAAGGGCAACTCTCTGCTCCCACAAACTTCACACAGGGCTTCCTACAGGCACTCTGAGGAGGGGGGTACCTCACTGCCAGTCTGCTTCACGTTTGGTCTTTGGTGAAGGGCTGCATTCAAAATTCATTGTTTTACCCTGAAGAGGAAAGGATAAATATTTTGCGAGCTCTAGAGGGAAGAGGAGGCAGTGCCAAAATGTATTTGAAATAGACAGATCTATTTTTTTTAATTTTTTTATGTTTCCAAAAAATTACCATAATTTAACCAAAATGCCAAAAAATAGTCACTCTGAGTTCCTTCATGATCAGCTGTGCGGCTTTGGCCTTTTGTTGAGTCTCTCTTGAATTGTTGATGTTTAGCCAAGTCGTGAATTTTTGTCCACTGTTTTGTCCACATTTCAAATGTATGTGAATAAAAAGCACACATTCTTTAAGAATAAAACCTCCAGTTAAAATCTGAAAAACTAAAATAGATGAGATTTGATGATTGTTGAAACCTGATCAAACATCATACTTATATCAGTCAAATGCAGCAGTATTTGTGGTGCATAGTACAGTTACTTGACATATATGAAAAGCTTGATTGGTGAAGCCAACATTGTGGCAAATCCAGAGTAATTGTTCTATTTTAATGTAGTTTTCCACTTTCATTTCATGTGTGATCACGGTTTTATTTCCTTTGGGATGCAGCTCTTCTTCAAAACCTCAATTTAATATGGCGCAAATGGGCAAAAATGTAGTGAAAATGATATGCCCAAACTCAATTAAGACAACTTCAGAACAAGCTCACCCACAACGTGTGAAATCAGGTTAACGGTAGCATCAACCCTGATATTAACCCAGTGATGCAATTAGGACTACAGATTTTAGGCTAAAGCATTTAGACGAGCCAGTGAATATTCCCAAATGAGATTAAGAGAACCAACCCCTTGGGATTAGAAGGAGCAATCATTGTTTTGTGACTTCTCACTGGTAATGACTGAACACTAACACCATACACAGTACATGTCTTTGACTTAAAGGGTTTATAACGGTTATCAGACTAACTTTGTTTATAGGATTTTACAGCTGGTACTGTGAGACCTGCAGACGTCCAGTTTACAGCTGGCGGCTATGACACTGTGGACAGAGGTCATTAGAAGTGCTCCAGGACTGGATTAGAGAAAGCTTATGCTAAGATATGCACCAAATGTAGCTGTGGCAGTGAGGGTTGAGCTGGGATTGACTCCTAAATGTAATTACAGCCACTCGGAGGAGACGAGAGACAGGAGTGGTTCTGAGAGAGGCCATGACGGCCTCATAGGCCTGTCTCCTCAGGCTGACGCTGCTCTCATGGCCTGGGGCCAGGTGCCACACATGAAACCCTTATTGTGACACACCACCAGCACACGGCCATTACAATAATGAGGCATGTCACGCTTCAAATTATACAAACATCATCTTTTCCTTTTTTAGTTCCAACCAGCCACGGTGTTTTAAATATTGTTAAACTAATGTAAATGTGTACTGTTGAGTGTTTTTTGTGTCATTATTCAGAGGTGAGACACATCATTTGCAGGGTCACTGTTTATTATACAAATATACTAGTTTATAGAAAAATGTTTTCATAGATACCAGACACTGTTATTCTTGAACTTGAAAAACATTTCATTTTGATGGTGGTTTTGTGTGCGACAGGCTTGTTTTTTACTAAAAGAATTGCCCATTCTACAGCTGGCACATTCTGAACAAAGAGGGGGAGCAGACCCTCACATGAAAGTGGTGGCCCCCCTGCTTGCACTCTGCCCCTCCCTGCTCATCTCCTGCCCTGTGGAGTTCATCTGGCAAAGGAGGCAGCATCAGCCAATTTACACAAGCTCACAGTCGCTACTTTTTTTCCTCCTCCTCTGTGCCTGCCTCACCCGAGCCTCGCCCCTACACCCCTCTGTTCTTTGTGCTAGTGGAATAATATGGCATGCAGTGCGCTGAAAGACTGTCCAAGCCCTGCGGCAGCTAACACCGCTCTGGTACAAGCTGTGGAGCGGCGGTGTCATGGCCCAGGTAGCACCACCCACCACCTTCACCTTCATGTGCCCCATTCAAAGAGATGGCAAACAGGCCCACATTTCCTTTCTCTTTGTTTCCAAACTACGCTTAATCCAATTAAAGCCATGCAAGTGCTTCCCAATGAAGAGGGCAAACAGATTAGGCGACCCCACCCTAAGCGGCCGCACCCACGTCCCCCCTCCCTTACAGAGAATCATTGATACAAACATGGTTATTGAGCAGTTTCCACTGCTAACCTCTTTATGTTGTAGTGATAACATTAGTCATGGTGCTTGATGAGACGCGCTGACTTGTGGCCACTGTTGTAATGTGTTCGATGATACCCCCATATATGCTCAGTCTGGGCAAATTCTGGCTCTGCTCAGTCAATGTTTCTCCACAGAGCATGGCCAAATCAATGAAATCAAAGTTCATCTCAAAGGATGTTAATTATTTAATGGATGGCATCTGGATGTGGACTGACCATAGAAGGGAGAGGTACTGGACTGGTGACATGAGTTAGACCATTTTATGTTGTTTTGTTTTTGTCTCGTTGTTTTTGTTTGTGTTTCAAGAAAATTTTAAGTCTCTGCCCTATTATCGGTTGGTATCGGGCACCGGCAGATACTTAAAGCCAAAGAATCAACATCAGTATCAAGAGAAAAAGCCAGATCGGTGCATCCCTACAGGTTGGTCAGAGCTGTAGTTAATTGAGTATACAGAAGCTAATGGGAAATGAGAAGGGGTTGTGCCTTGATGGATTCTGGGATGCCCTTAGATGCCACCCCAGCTCCATTTCCAGTAGTTTTTATTTCATTGTAGTTTTTGTGTTGTTTAGGAACTGTTCTGTACTCATTTTATGTGGAAAAAAAAGCTTGGTAAGGAATTACTCTTGTGAAAATATTTTTTATACATAAATGTAGTCTGTTCATCAACTGTAGTATACTGGTGACAACCCTAGTTATATTTAAAGTTTTGATCTGAAAGCCATTTTGAGTCTGGGGTCAAAGGTGAAGGAGAGCGGCTCATCCCTAATTTGCACAGTGCCGCCTCAGCACTTTGTGCGCTCTGGGTCAATACATGTCTGCAGCTGCGCGTGCCCCTGTCACAGCCAATACACCACTGACACCACACATCCTGCACCGCTCATTCAATTACTGCCCATTTGTCTGCATCATTGTCTTGCTGTCATATCAGTGTTCATCTCATTGTGGGCCGTGTCTGTCACACTTCTATAGACATGGACATTATATAAAATACTACTAAATGTCCTATATTACACAAATGTGATTCTTGTGAGCCATGTTGGAATGTTGTTAACTCCTCAAAAACCTGGAGTTGTTTTTTGTTTCATTCACACATGCTTGAATAATCCTGTTTCATTAGTCTGACTAGTACATCTCCAAAGCTAAAATGCTCTGTTTCACCTTGTGATGTAATGTAGTGGTAGTTTAGTTAACAGCCACCTTTTACCTTTAGTGTAGTAGAGGTTGGCAATTCTAGGGCTGAAATTATCCAAATTATGTTTTTGGTTTGAGAGAGGAACTCACCCTAAATATGCAGGATTTGTGTGTTAAACATGTGTGTACATTATAACATAGATAAGAAAATAGTTTAATATAGGCCCTTTTTACAGTCTGAGCAATAGCCTGTTTGCTGTATTTTTACTTATGTGGCTGGCTGAAATTACATGAGCAATTGGATACAATATACGCACAATTTACTTCTCATTTTGTAAAACACTGTACATGTGTTTTTGTACATAAATTAGCATAGTAATGATTCTAAATGAGGGGCATGGGCTGATTTAGTATGTAGTATACTAAAATAGTCACTTGGGATGGTAGCTCGGAGAAATGGCTGATGCAGATTGAAATAAAGTATTGGTTTTAGAAAAACATTGACATTAAGCTAATATATAAATTTGTTGCTATTTAAATGAATATAAATTTCCTTCCATCTAGACTTTACATTAGACAACCACACAATGTTAATAATTCAGATCCGGTGGAATATGCTGCTTAAAATGCACAGACTGAGACTGCTCAAATATTGATTTTATTTTTCTTTTCTTCTATCATGCTAGAGCACCAAGATCCTACATTGTGTAAAATTCAAAACACTAGAGAAATTTCTGTGGGCTGTCGGCTACCTTTTTAGATTATTGTGGCACGATGCAGTAACTCATAAAGGGCCCATATTACACTATTTTCTGATGTGTTATATTGTTTTCTCATCACACACATACCTTGTTGTTTTGTTTCTTTCACATGTTTAACTCACAAACCCTGCATATTTAGTTTGAATTCTTCTCTCAAACAGAAAACATTCTGTTCCACCTTTGTCATGTGGTAATACAGGAAGTGCTCCTTTTTTTTTTTTTTTTTTTTAAACTACATACACCTTAACTGGAATCACTGAATCACTAGACTCATTCTAACGTGGCTTAAAGCTAATAATATAGCACCTTTTAAGGAAATGTACGCATTCTTACATTTAGTGGAATCCCCTAACAATGTTATCATTTTAGCCCCTGGCCTGGTCCTCCCTGTTGTTGTAGTGCAGTTGTGCTTTTCATGTCCACCTTTAGCGTCATGGTCTAGCATATATTAAGGCCTGACTTTAGTCCCAACTTGATTCAGTGCGTGCTACCTGCTGACAGCGTGTAATATAAAGACACATCAATTGGAAGCAGGATTATGCAGCTCACTAATCTAAGCACACTAACTGTCTCACGTGTGTAAATTCTCTTTTACTGCCTGTCAGGTCGCGTGTGGCACAACTTCACCAGGAACTCCTCGAGCTGTAACTCACGCGGCGCAGTTTTCAAACACCGACAGTTCAGGCGCTTCTCTGATCTGAGGAAGGCATTATTTAGCCTGGACGTATAGCTGGAAGTTGTGATATATAACAAGTTACAAAAATGTTGATGGTAGCACAGGCCAAGTCATCCACAGCCAAAGTGTTTAAATCAGCACCAGAGAGCAAGAGCAGTATGATTGAGTTATGTAGGCGAAGTGGACAGCAGGCTCAAGTTGTAGCAGAAATGAGATTTAAAGGTCCTATATCACACCAAATTGACTCTTGTGAGCTTTAAACCATGATAGAATGTTTTCACGTTAAAGGCTACCTTCTACCTACCTTGACTACCTTTTTTCTGTTGAGGTTGGCAATTCCAGAGCTGAAATCATCCAAATGATTAGAGTGAAGGTGTATGGAGTTTAAAAACACATTGGAGCACTTCCTCTATTACCACATGATCACAAAGTGGAGTGTTTTCTGTCTGAGAGAAGAATGCAGCCTAATTATGCAGGGTTTATGTGTTACAAGTATGAAACAAACCACAACTCCAGGTATGTTTTTGATGAGGAAAGAACATTATAACATAGATCAGAAAATATTATAACATGGGCCCTTTAACTCTACCCCAGTCTCATGAAACAGATTTAAAGTATGGATTCAGGCTTTATCTGCAAAATGATCAAAAGAGCCAGGGCAGCACTCGGTAGTCAATCTCAATAGTCCTTGCCCAGTCCAGCTTTTATGTGTTCATTAAAAACTAATTCTAAATAATGCCAGACAATACTGAATTATTCTCTGAGGTGCGTACCTAAGAATAACTCCACAGCTCTGCTCTGGCACAGAGCCTGACACAGTGCAACAGTAGTAAACAAAAAGACCCCTCTGAGCAAAACCAACTCTTTTTAGTCTGAACAAACATGCTGCACTTTCAGATTGTCTGTCCTGTTTGTTTAGGTTTTACATGCAAATCAAATTTTCCTACAATTTAAAGTAATCACTTTACAACAAAACACACTTTATTAAAAACAATTGTCAAGCTGATGTCGCAATTCACCCAAAGATATGGGCGATATGGTGATCAAATTCGAATTGTGATCTGATTCCTGTGAAGACCTGCTTTTCTGGTGAAAATGCCATAGCTGTGTAGAAATGGCTTATAGTGCAACTTTATCACCAAGACTACATATTTTTGACCCTGATGGACAGTAGATCTCTACAAAACAAGACAATGGCTCATGCCTGCCAAGGTGATGGGACAAGGCCAGAGTGAGCAAGCAGGGTACACTATCCAATTTGTGAGGGAGCAGATGCTGTTACCCTGCAGCGAGGTATTTTAGCCCTGACTCGAGCTGTAAAACCTCCGTATGTTGAAAGGGACTCTCGAACACGTCGGCTGCACTCGCTGAAGGCTGGGGGTTTGAAGCTGCCTTGCTGTCAGCTGTGCCCCACGGGTGCTGCTGTGGCACTGGGCTGACAGCCGCCGAGAGGGAGGTAGAGGAGGAGGAGGTGGAGGAGCACAGTCTAACATAGCACAAGTACAGAGCTGTAGAGAATGTCACTAAAGGTAGCATATGCATACGTCTGCCCCATTCGGATGCTAATAACCGACAATGATTGGCAAACGAGTGGACACATGTTTGGGCAGCTGGGGCCATGGCATCCGCGCAACAAGCAGCTACTCAGCATGCATGGATTAGTGCCAGGAGTGGCATTCCTATTTGCCTAAAGGTTAGGCTTTCGTGGTTGAGCTAAGAGCACATCTGAGAGCACAGAGCTGGCAGCACGCTTGCAGGACGCCCCAGGCACAGTCTCACTCCGGATGAGCACTCCCCCTTATCCCAACTGTAGCCATCATATGCAAATAATGTTGTCAATGTTAGCTTATCCATTAGTTTAGAATCTACTGCATTCAAATAACAGAAGTAAGCATGGTGTATGCTTAACTTAAAATATTGGTCACTTTTTTTTTTTTTCCAATTTGAAACACAAAATTGTCAAGATGTCATGAGTAAACCACTTGCGTCTCTTTATTCCAGTTTGAAGTGCTGGTCTTAATTACATTCTTCAAAAACAAATATATATTTTTAATATATTATTCACAATAAATACAGTAGTACAGTAAAAGGAACCTAATATGTTTTCTTAAACTGTACACTCAAAATGCTTCTTGTTGGCACCCTATAAATTCACAATTTCACATTCAACTCTAATTCAATTGGTGCGGTTTCTTTGGTTCTTGTGTTCTTTTCTAGCTGCCATAGATGTTGCTTGGCCAGTCTCCAGGTCCCTGTGCGTCGGCGTATTGGACTTTTCTGGCAGAAAACGTTGGACTGTGGCTGGGCGCTGGTTCAGTGTCACCCACAGCGACCAGAGCCAAGAAAGTGACACTCAGCCAAACGGATGTCCTCTATCTGCTCTTAAAGGTCAGAGGCAGCTACATCACAACCTGTACCAAAATGAACAAACAAACAATTTCATATGAATATACTCAACTGTAAATGACATGACTAAAGTAAAAGAACTTGTAGTAGTTCTTCTGTAGTTTAAACCTCATTATTTTTGTTCCTACAGCTATTTAAACATGCATATAGACAATCAGATCTTTGAGCAACAATCCAAAAGAGTATGCACACACTCATTTAGTTAATTAAAAGCCTTGGGAAGGACGTGTTTTTGTGCCACATAATTATTATTAGCTATACTTTGTCAAAATGGCTGAAAGGAATTTTCCCCCTTCATATTCACCAGACATTGTTTAATAGTGTTTGTATAATCACTGGAGCACTTGCAGTCTTCAATCTTGTCCCTCTTTAGAAGGCTCTTGTACAGTCGAATTTAACATTGCAATGTATGCAAGCCTGTAAAAAGATATGAACGATATGTGTATTATTCCTGACAATAGCAATTAGTGTTAATGTGTTGACACAACACATTTGACTACACAATCACATCTTCATAGTCACAAGATAATGATAAAATAAAAGCGAAGCAGAGATGGGTGTAGACCATTTCAGTGGAATGTTGAGAGAAAAGTACAAGTATGTGGCTATAGACCAAGTATGTGGCTATAGACCAAAAAACTAATCAATTTAACTGAAACAATTCATCACTATTTGGTCAAACAGCATCTTGTGAACAAGATTATTTTAGTGTCCTTTTTGAGACTGAAGCCTGATAAAGTTAAAAACTTTCATTAGTAGGAGCTGTGGCTACCACATGGTTTAAATAATTATCATTATCTTGAACTTAGACCTGTCACGATATCAATTTTTGAAGTGTAATATATTGCTGAAGTAAGTATAAACAATAAATGTTAATATTGCAACCAAACCATAAAGCAGAATTATTCCCAAAAAAGTATTTTTACTCAATGTTGTTTAAAAAAAACAAAACAAAAAACGTTTGCTGCAATACATAAATAAATACATCACTTAATTAGTTTGTGTCCATAATGAGTCATAGAAGTTCATGATTCAACCTTCTGCAACTCAAATCTCATTGTATTACAGAAAAAATAAATTATTTTCCACTAGTACAAGGAAAAAGTATACAAAATAAATATCAAATTATAAGTCAATATAGTAATTATCGTGACAGGCCTATTTGAAATATAAATGCTATAATGGTATAAATTCAGCGGGCATCACTTCCATTCTGTTTTAGTGACAAAGAGAAGCAGTAAAGCCTCGGGGCATGCCACTGCCTCGCTACATGTGAGTGCCACTCTCACTTTGAAATGTTTCTAAATCCATGATGGACAGGCTGACAGCACATAGAGGGTTTCTTGTCTTTGTCATAGTCATATTTCCACGTATGCTCAGACTGGGGATTAGCGCAGAGGTAAATGGGCTGCTGTGGCCATCCTCCTGTGAGGTTCTTGTACCACGTCAGCTCTTATCATGTCTATGGGATTCAGCCCAGACCACCACTTGCTGAACCACATATGTAACAGTGTGGAGACAATGTTTTAATTAAGGGGCTGCTGGTTTGAAAGGATACTGTGAGGGGGTGAGAGGTGGACCTTTGGGTGAGGGACATCTGCCCTCACAACCTGTAGACAGATGGACTCCTCAGAGGGGTCCTTAATGCCAAGTGTTATGAAGATGACAATGTTTCACTATAGGTTTCTTTAATATTCTATTGCACTGCGACGTGTAATGATTTCATGCATTTACATTGTTCCCCAGCATTAAATTTTTTTATGTGTACTTGATATGAAGAAATTTTGTAATTATTTTGTTTATTATTTTTGGTCCATCAAGACAATTGTCAGAATAAGTTGACAGTTATTGCAAATGAATTAATTAAAGGAGACTTTTAGAAATCAGCGATTTCGGCACAAGTGGCGACGCTGCTGCTACCGTGATCTGCAGCTAGGTTGGAGGTTCTGACAGTATGGTTAAGCAGAGTGACATTTTATGACATTCACGGCAACATTGGGCTCTGCAATTTTCCAACTCAGAAGTCATTAAACATGTTTCTTTTACTAAATTATTTCGAATCAATATTGCGATTGCGAAATTGTACATTATGTTGTAAAGATCCACGCGTGTCATTGAACTATATAGCAGCACTATATGTCCTTATTTAGATAGTATAATAAGGATTCTGCTTGAATTAACCATATAGTTACCTACTTTATAATAAAATATAATAATTTGTACTTGGACATTTATATTGATGTTGAAGAGCTAAACTGGTCATTTTTAGTCATTTAGTTTCTTTTCGTATAACATGTTAATGAAAGAGAATATTACATGACTTCTTGATGACACGCTGTTACTGTTACAGAATATGATATTCTCACAGATAAAACATATTGTGATTATGACATGCCATTTAGTGTGTGGTCAGTAAGTATTAGAAGGCGATAATTGCATGTTTCCTGTTTATAGTGTAAGAACATATATGATAAAAGTGGCTCATATATAATTCATGTGTTCCTCAGATGAATTATAGATGGTGTCCCGTGGGACCATTGCCCTTGTGTCGCTTTTATTATGAAGAGAATCCCACATCATATCAGGAGTGTGCCTCGCCTTTGGTGTCTTACTGGAAACCCTTTGAAAAGCCACCACTGATCCATCATATTGCCTGGCTGTTGCACAAATCATGCATCACCAGTCTTGAGATTTCAGAACCTTTTATTCTCCATGTTGGTCCAATGTTGGATCAGAAAGTCTTACAGTTGATATTAATTATGAACTCGAGGAGAGCAGTTGAATGTCAGATCCATGCTGAATTTTGTTAATGAAGCTACATTTTTGAGAGGTATTGTATACTTTCAGTTAGGGTTAGGGTAAGGGCTCATATTACGCTATTTTCTGATCTATGGTATAAAGTTGTTTCCACATCAAAAACATACCTGGAGTTAAACATGCTTAACACACAAACCCTGCACATTTAGAGTTCTTGTCTCAAACAGAAAACACTGTTCCACCTTGTGATGTCATGTGGTAATATAAGAAGTGCTCCACTGTTTTTTAACACCATACACCTTCTCTAGAATCATTTGTGTAATTTCAGACCTGGAAATGCCAATCTCTTTTGAACAAAAGGTAACAAAAGGTAAAAGGTTGCTGTTAACTTAAAAACGACTACTTCATGACATCGCAAGGTGGAACAGAGCATTTTGAGGTTTGGAGATGTAGACGGACAAATAAAGGATTGCTCGAACTCCAGGTATGTTTTTGATGAGGTAACAATATTCTTGCATGACTTAAAGCTCACAAGAGTCAGTTTGTGTAATATAGGATCTTTAAACTATTGAATACGATGTTATAGTGTCACTACATTACTAGCTATAACGTGTCTCTTATTATTTATAAAGTAAATGTTAATGTGAAAATAATCCACTTTATTATCCATGTTAAGAAAAGTGATAATTAAACATCTGCCACAATCCCCACTCTTTTCACTTGTGGGTAAGAGTGGCCTCCAGCTAAACATGAGCGCAGGCTGTATGTATCTTGGGTATGGGATCTGAATAATTGAGATAATTATTACCCTCAGCAAGTTTTTTTCAAGCGGAATTAGCATAAAACATTGCTTATTTTAATGGGAGACCTAATGCATTGAAAATTACGTGGAGACGGGTGGAGGCCTGAGTGATTCATCTTATTAGTGGGGGAAATGAGGGAGGAGACGCTCGGCTTTGTATGAAAAGGTGCTGTTGCTAATTGATACTACTTAAATATGTAGAGAAAGTAGTACAGGTCAGCGAGAATCATACAATTCATACACTGGAAATATAACTTGTGCATTTTCCCACACACATTTAGATATATGGCCCAAAAGGTCAAGCAATTAATCTCCCCATAAAGCACGATAAATTACACAGAGCGATTTAACAGAATAATCTATAGTAGTATGAGTGCGGGTGCAGCAAGGCGTGGCACCACTGAGAATATAGCCCCCTTGTGAAACGGTCTCATTTCTCAGGTGAACATAGAGATCCACACATGATAGAAAATAAAATAGTTGGCTGTACCGTATGAGAGACGAGCATATTTAAATGTTTTTTATTAAGTTGTATTATTGGTTGGAAGAGTGTCTTGAAATATGGATGTTGGTTTATATTGTCATAATCATAATTTGATATATTTTATAATTTTATATAGTGCATAGCCCTGTCACAATAATACATTTTGGAGCACGATATATTGCTAGAGAGAAATATTGTGAAAAATTATAATAGTGAAACTACATAATGCCACTTACACAAAGCAGGGTAATCCCAGTAAACCAATTTTTAAAGGTCCTATATTATGCAAAATTGACTCTTGTGAGTTTTAAGTCATGTTTGAATGTTGTGACCTCCTTAAAAACATACCTGGAGTTGTTTTGTATCATTCACACTTGTTTGAGTAATGCTTTATTATTAAGTCTGTCTACATCTCCAAAGCTGAAAATGCTCTGTTCCACCTTGTGATGTCATGTAGAGATAGTTTTCAAGTTAACAGCTACTTTTTAACTTAAGTGTTGTAGAGACAATTCCAGGGCTGAGATCATATGATTCTAGTGAAAGTGTATGGAGTTTAAAAACACAGTGGAGCATGTCCTGTGTTACCATCACAAAGTGGAACAGTGTTGACTGTTCGAGAGATTTGTGTGTTAAACGTGTGAATGAAACACAACACAATTCCAGGTGTTTTTGTTGAGGAAACAATATTATAACATAGATCAGAAAATGGCGTAATATGGGCCAGTGTCATTACACGGCATGAGCTGCAACAAGTAAATGGCAGAATTAATCAATAATTAAGTATAGTAAGTTATTTTTTATACCCTCTACAGCTAAAATCTTACCTTATTAGAAAAAATGACAAAAATCTCCACACTATTGCCAAGAAATTATACACACGATTAATATTGAGCGCCAAAAATAAATAGTTCCAGCTTTCATATATGGAACAAGAAGTCGATATAGAAATTATTGTGACCGGCCTAATGGTGCATACATTTTCTCTCATTCTTGACTCTATGGACTCCGTAAATTTAACATGATTTGACTTATTCCTTTTTTTGTTTAAATAGAGGGAGTGAAAGTAAACGTGTGATTTGAAACGCAAAGTTAAAGTGGCCTGTAGCTATGCACACATGCAGTGTTTGGTATAATTCCCTGCAGTTGTGGAGCTCAGGGCAGAAGACTGGTGCTGCCTTTTAATCAGCACTGAGTAGGACGCTCCCATGTGTGACCATGGCCCCCAGACAATCCCCAACACACAGAGACAGAAACGGCACTCTGACCTGCTCACAAATTCTCCCACAATCAGTGTTTTCCCCATTTACAGCTTGCCTTTCCTGAGGTTTTTTGCGATTGCTTTGACTGGAGGTTTTGACTCTAGTCCGCGTGTTATCTGCAGACAACAGCCTGTGCAGCCAGGGAAGACGGGAACCTAAAATGCAAGATCATGTCTCAACACTAGCTCCAAACATGGTCTTATCAAATCCACATTTGCCTCACCTGTCTTCAGTATGTTACTGAAATATCAAAAGAAGATATGAGAGCTGCGATTGCCCTAATCCTGTCTCAACTGTGACCCTGTATTTCACCTCTCAATGCCACTACACAGCTAAATTAATTAATAAAGTTGCCTTTAAACTCTAACTATTTTTATTTCTCTAAGATAAAAGGGTTTGCCTTTAGCAGCTCTAATTCCCATTGGGGATATTTTAGGTCCAGACCAGTCAAAACACATTCATGAGAACAATGCTGTTCGTTGTTTTGAATTCACTCTTGTGAATCGGGCTCTGAAGTCCCAATAATAGTTGCGTTTATTTTCGATAATTTGCCTTGGAAGCAAAACAAAGGCTTCCCCCAACTGGAGCGGCTTCCTGACATCTCCGCTGCAGCAGAAGAACGTGTGTTCTTCCCCTTATCGCAGAGGAAGACACTTTGTTCTGGGAATCTTTGTCGACATCAAAGAGTGGAGGAGCGTTTCTCCAGCTCTGGTTCTAATGAGATGCGACCGTCCTGCTGCAGCCTGATTAGAGCTCTTCATTATGGGGCTGAGCTGGTGGAGCAGGGCTGGGAAACTCGCATCCACTGAGCATCAACTGTCAGCCAGGACTGACGCACTAAAGCTCTCCTCACATGACTTTTGATCTCCGCAAAACACAATGTTGAGAGGATAATGCGCTGTGTTGAAAGGCGATGACATGTAAAATCAGTCTTCTGACAGGGCTTAAAAGAAAGTGCACTGCTTCCCACTACTGCAAATTCCTCCGGCTCTTTAAGGAGCTGCGTTATGCTGTTTATGGTTGCCAAGAGAACACTTCACTCAAAGTGAAGAAAAGGAAGACAAGAAGATTCAGTTAGCTTTATGTCTTCTGACTTGTAATGCTAACACAGCACCTGAAGCCAACTGAGAGCAGAAGAGGTGGCTGATAGCTGGCTACAGATTTTTAGACAAATTAGACCTTTTCACTTTCTTTGTATTAAAACATTTAAACTCTTTTTTTCCTGGTCCCATGGGACCTATGGTTCTTGGGAGCACCCAGAGAAGACCTACTCTGTGTTTCCACTGTGTAGGTCAGTGCTAACCTCATGGATCCTGTGGCACTGACCAGAACTGCACTCTCTTTATATACAGCATAATTAGACCAGGAGAAAACCAAGTCTCAGCTGAGGGAAATTAGGTTTTAATTTAATTACACTGAGGACTGCTCACTGAGGACTGCTCTCAGGTCTTTAGGTTTTACAGGCTGGTGGCCCAGGCTTTGATGCTCTCCTGAGGCAGATTAAACACTGTTTCACTCTTAGCATGGAAATCTATGGGCAGTGCCACAATTGTACTAGGAATTTCAGTATCACAGTGTACAGTGACACATGCTCCCTAATGGAAATTTAGAGTGACTTCACTGTGGGTCCTTTTCCTTCACTTTTATCTGCCTCCACAATTTCAACCACATGGGCCAGCACTCTTGAAATAGCTCTATTGACAGATGGTAGGCCTTAGACCTGCTGCGACCACAAACAATAATTATTTCCCAGTGGAAAAAAAACTGTTGGAATGTTTTACCTTTGCCCCCTGCTGGGTTGCTCTCAAGCAGATGTGCATTTTATTTGCTCACAGCCCGAAAGCAGCGCTGTCATGTTTGTATCAGTCCCTTGTAACCAAATGCTATCAAATTATATCTCCTTGCATACAATTTACAGCTAGTAGTCAACGTGTGTGCATCAAAATGTAAATTACTTTGTTGTATTGACATGATTTACTTGTGCCATCTGTCTCATTGTTTTGCATTTAGAGAAACTTGCAGCAAACGCACACCTTTTGCATATAAGCCTCTTTAAAAAAGTAGACCTTCAGCTTGTTTTAGTGTTCTCTATAGACCTGGGTCGTATCGCCGTCGAACAGGAGGTGCTCCTGAATCCTGATTACAGCCACTTTGCGACACCTGGGGGACCGAGGAAAGATGTCTTTAAACCCGCTATAAATATTCACGGGGACTTAATTGTGCGTGCTAAAGTGATGTCGAAGGAAGGAGGCATCACTCTTGTGGATGAAGAGACGAGTAGCGCTTTGGCACCTCAGAGTTCACTTGTGAGCAAGTGACAGGAACAGTTTGCATGTTGTGTTCCCTGCCTGCAGGCCTGCTGCTGCTCACTTTCCACTGTGGAATTACATGCATCATGTCCATGTAAATCTCACAGTTTCTTCTATCCCCCCACATGACTTTCTTTGCTTTTTTGAAAGTACGTACAAAGTTATACTACTCAACAGTCTGCAGTTGCGATGCTTTCATATGATTGATTCATTTAGCATAAATGAGAGGGTCCATTTTTGGATTTATGAAATAGCAAAGGTAATCCATGCATTTGGCTTGCTCAGTGTGACTGTGTTCCTAATGGAGCATTTACTCCTGAACTGCCAGAGAACAACTATATAGACGCTTGTCACTTGGACTTGTGCTGTTCTTGTCAGTTGGAGTAAGAAGAATGCCTTCCTCATCCTTTGCATATCAGTATGCAGATTCTGCTCTGGCTGCTTTGGTATTGACAGATTCTACCAAACTACACCATTCTTCCCCTCCCATTTCACGACTGGTACCTCCCATTGCCTTTTATTGACTGTTTCCCCTAATTGCAGGCTGCATAAACAAAGCATGAAGGGGAACTGGCAGTGTAAAATGCTCAGATAATTAGTTTAACAGGGGGAGGACTGTGTCTGTGGACATTGATCTGCTGCATGCTTGTATTGGACGTGTGGGGAGGGACCGATCACCGTGATGGTGACAGGTAGCCCGTCTCATGGATCGGAGGGCCTCGTCAATAGCACTCCCTCGTCTGAGCTAGCGCCTGCCAAGCCTTTCATACAGCCATACTGGTGCCAATTGATCAGGGATAAGACAATGGAGGCTGTTCATGTTTTCTCAGATTGAACAGGTTACCACAATGTTCTGTCAGTCTATATTGTGTGAACACAACATCCCAGCTTGATTGTTGATTACAAGTTTTTCCAAAAGTCAACATGATCCAACATATTTCATTTGTCCAAAACATAAATGCTTTATTTAAAGGCCCATATTATGATATTTTGTGATGTGTTATGTTGTTTCCTAATCACAAACATATCTGGAGTTTAGTTTCATTCACGCATGTTTAACACACAAACACTGCATATTTAGGCTGAGTTCTTCTCAGAATACTTCAATATCATTTGGATAATTTCTGCCATGGAATTGCCAATCTCTACTGAACTAAAGGTAAAAAGTAGCTGTTAACTTGAAAACTACCACCAGATGACATCACAAGGTGGACAGAGCATCTTGAGCTTTGGAGATGTAAATCGATTAATTATAAAGGGTTAACATGTGTGAATGAAACAAAACACAACTCCAGGTACGTTTTTGATGAGGTAACAACATTATAACATGTCTTAAAGCTCACATGAGTCTATTTTGTGTAATATAGGACCTTTTTAAGGCTTTAAGGATTCATAGCTGCTTTGTGCACATGATAGGCCAGATGCAGTGCCATTGTGTATACCATTGGTCTACATCCCCATCATAAGAGCATAGATGGGAGGGATGCCATCTTCTGGGTGTGAGGTGTTTGGGATAAAGATGATGATGAGTGTGTTTGGGGTGCAGGTGTGAACAGTGCAGGAGGAGTGACCTTGACCACTGCTGCGACAGAGACGACCATCTGTCTCAGGGCACTTATACAGCGACCCTGTATCATTGTTCAGTCTGGGGGGGTCAGCAGGAGGGCCCCCCCTGTGCAGTCGCTGATTCAGAACCACACATAGACACAAAGTCTGCTATAAATCATGGCTTTGTTTTTTTACTGCTCCAACAGGCTGTTACCTACTCAATTATTTTATCAAATACCAACTGCTCCATCATGCAAAGTGGCTGGCTCCAATGTCTCTCGGTTCCCTTCCTCTCGCTCCGCCAAAGCCCTCTGTGTAATTATTTTGTCATTCGAATACAACACACTATACCCCTTAACCAATTTGTGAACCTTTTATTGAAAGCACTGGGAAGAGGAGTGATTTTTATCTAATTTTCTCTAAAGCCCAAACCTCAGAATAGCCTTTTAATCTCCATTTTACTCTGGAAAAGAATAAAAAAGAATCACTCATTTCTTTTTTGACTAGAATCATTTGGATAATTTCTGCCAAGGAATTGCCAGTTTCTATTGAACTAAAGGTATAAGGTAGCTGTTAACATGAAAAAAAAAAAAACACTTCATGACATCACAAGGTGGAACAGAGCTTTTTGAGCTTTGGAGATGTAGAGAGACTAATAATAAAGGGGTTTTCAAACATGTGAGAATGAAACAAAACACAACTCCAGATATGTTTTTGATGCGATAACAGCATTATAAAATGACTTAAAACTCAAAAAAGTCAGAATACTGTAATATATAACCTTTTAATAAAATTGAGGTCCAGTTAAATAGAAAAGGTAGAAATTTCCCTGATATGCATCCATTGAAAATGTAACTTTTTTGTCACATCACTTTACTCATTTTGCAGGTTTTCCATATCTCCCTGAGGCCTCATTATCATTGAACTCTCAATATGAATCCTACAAGTCCAGACCATCTCAATTATCTTTCTTTATGCAACCCTGTTACTGATTAGATTTGGGTTATTTATCCATGTCATGCACAGACTAGTGTGGAGACTATGGAGCAGCGTCCTGGGACCAAGCAGCACACACTTGATCCAGACAAAGGCCAGTGATGGAGCACTCGGAGCCTGACGGGAACATGGCAGACGTGCACTCAGGTTGCTAAATGATGGAAAGGCCATAATGTCTGTCCCTCCAGTTTAATCATGGCACCTTTTTGACTCCACACCACTCTCAATCACTCGTGCTGTTTGACTGGCCCTCTCCATATTTCTCCCTCTAATGACAAGTTTCACTTCTCACCTCACGCTCATTAGTCACCTTTGTGGCCAATAACGCCGTTGCAATGGGCTCTATAAATCCACACATAAATGAGTAGCTTTTCTGTCACATAAAGGCGGCTTATAGTGTGTTCCCAATGTTTTATGTCTTTGGAAATGCAGCCATCACGGACATGATTGGTTAAAAGTGGATCATGTTATTATGTGTTAATCATGCTTGACTTCAAAAGCACTTCCTGGATTACAGCTGGATGCAGGAGAGTGGAAAGGTGACTCAGATCAGAGGTTGTTCGTTGGTAAGCAGAAACTAGTGACTGCACCTTGTAAAAGTCTGCATACACACGGAGTTTACAGCTTGGAATAGCCACTTTAGAAGGTCTGACTCAACTAGTTCCTCTGTGCAACAAGAAGAGGTTCTGCTTAGTTGAAGCGATTGAAGTCACGGTATGTTTGAAATGACGTGACCTCCACCCTGACCTAGAAAAGCATTTAAAAAGCTCAGATCATCTACCCACATTTCATTTTCTTCATGTCACTATACATTTAATCAAATTTAGTTAGTTAATCGAGTGCTGCATCTTATGAGAGATTCTCGTGTTTCATTTTATTAACAGTGGAAATTGAAACCGTGCGATATGTCAGTACAGTGCAGGCCTATAATTTACCCTTTAGAAGTTTGTTACCATTGATTTATTTTCCTCAGAATACTTCTCATGAAGAGAAAAAACCCAAACTGGCACACATTTACTGTTCGCCTTTTTTTTTTTTTAACTTTTATAAACTGTGAAACTTCTTCCCAGCAACACTTCTTCCACCAACACTTTGCCTGATAGACAAACTTATCTACAAGTAACTATTAGATTGGAGCTACTTGGACCATGATCCTCAGCTTAAAATCAAAGAATGTGGCGTAATTGCGTTGCTACTTTTTGGGTTCACCTTGAGGTTCCTTCTAACCTGACACCATCTCCCTAAGGCCATGCTGTGCTGTATGGCGAACATGTTTCTGAAATGGTTAATTTCATGGTTGCTACCGTGTACCATCCCCCATATGTTCACAAGGTTTGGCTGTCTATAAATGCATAGTTTTGGTGTGAAGCACATACCTGCCTTTCACTGTGGGTGAAATGATGTGTGGTGAATCCCACTTCATATTCCTTTAGCGTGGCTAGCGCCCTTTTGATTTCATAGGCTCCATTACTCTTCAATCTGGAGCATGCTTAAAGGCAAAATGTATGTGCGGGGTTGCCTGCAGTTCAGCAGAATGAGACTTTTATGTTCGTCTTGTGTGGCTGAGAGTGGTTTGGGGTAGCAGCTCAGTTTACTTAAGCAACCACCACATTCCCTTCAAACATAATATGATGTCTGTGTTTACAAGACTTCATATGTAACTATTGTGACATTTAAAAGCAATTGGGTGACAGTTTTATGTTTGAAATCTATGATCTCTCGTGACCTACCACTATGCACAAGTATGAGTGCATAGTGCACATGTTTGAAATCTGCACATGTGGCACACTGTTGCTATTAAATTAAATGTAAAGTGCAGGGGCACAGATGGACATCCATCAGAATATAGTTGGTCCTGTGTCTGCAGTCTTCACTTTAGTTAGGGGTCATTGAACTTAACAGGGGTCTGACCTTTAGAGAGAATGCAACATGAAAGACATAAGGCTGCACTGGCCCTGGCTTAGGCTCCAGTGCACTGTGTATAGACTCTTGCTGCCGCTCAGTCTGGGTCACTGACATTGTGATTTTTCACACTGATCATTAAAAAGATCAAGAATGTACTTATTCCATATATATTTATATTGTAAATCAATTGTATAACATTACAGTCCATAAACATTACTATCTGTACTTTTCATTTTGGGTAATTTCCAGCAAACTAACAAATTAGGGGTGGTCCAACTTGTAAACAAAAATATTCACTCTAGCTGTACAATATTCAAATTTAGGTCAGGCGATAGACTGTATAAAGAAGTGTGACGTCACCCATAGCTTTCAGTGCCACTCAAATGAAGCTCGCAATGCTAGCAGTTACAGGGGCGAATTTGGAGACAGGCTCTATATTATGAATAGGATAAAATGGGACAAAATAGCGAGAAAAAAACAAAACACCAGGATCATGTAGCGCGGGTTAATACAAACATTTTAAGACCAAAATGACAAAGCTCACTGCAGCAGTTACACAGAGAGGGATGACAATATTCCAACATAAGTCAGTGGGAGCCAAGGTCAGAAGGAGCTGGAAGAGCCTGCATGCAAACTTTCTATTTGGAACGCAGCGACTAGTGCGTTAGCCATGTCCACTTATATATACAGTCTATGGGCCAGACATAAAACATAAATCCAACATACTTATATTGGAGTTTGTAGTAATGATACACTGGCAAGCATCATTAATGATTTTTGCATGTTTTCTCTATTGCTAAATTTATCTAAACCCAGTAAGGAAGACTGCCCATATTATCACCATAACTGTCTTCTGTCGATGCCATAACCTTGTACTGCTAATCTCCCGCATATCTGTTGAATCAGCCCATGTAGAGAGGAGCTGTAGCCATGTTCATGTAGAAAGAACAGTGTAGACTTTCTGATGCCAAACGCTGGCAAACAACAAGCGCACACAATCGGAAGCAGATGCCGGCCCAGATGGAGGATAACCAGGCGCATACATTCCTGTTACAAGCTCAACTGTCACTGGCTGAGCTAAATGATTATTAGGTTTGTGGTGGAGCAGGGATTTGGAGCCTGTTGTCTTGTGGCTTTCATGGCATTCTGTGCATCCATCTTACAAGTCCTCTGTGTGATCAGAAATGGATAGATATGCCCTTTAGCTGCTTTGTATGTTGCAGGATCACAGTAACTTCACTAAACTGGAATGAGTGAATGGATAATGACTGTATAAAGAAGTCAAATAGAGCTCGCTATGCGTTAGAGTTAGAGGGGTAAATTTTGAGGAATGCTAATTTATTTAAGGACAAAATGGCAAAATAAAAACACCCAGATCATGTGGAGCGGGTTAATAAGAATATTTTAAGACCGAAATGACAAGGCTCAGTGCAGCAGCTTTTTAATGTAAAGTCAATTAGAGCCAGAGACGATGGAACCGGAAGCTCCCCCATGTTCACTTTCTATTTGGAATAGGATGGCTAGTGGGTTAGCTATGTCCATTTATATCTATGGGATGAATGAATACATTGTGAACCTTTTATATGTTAAAGTTAATAAAAGTATGTTGCACTGTACTAACAGGAATACACCAGTACTTTTTAAAGGACTATGCATTGATGAATGTAATCATGTAACACTCACACATCCAAAAGTGCTGAACTTGAAGGCGGGCAGTTGCAATAGAGATCATTAAATAAATTTGACTTCTTCCTTCAAAGTCAAATTTCTATAGTGATTTTGTCTTTGTTTACTCTGGAGTTGCCGTATTTTGCCTGTATCAATAGCAGAATGGAGGCAGCAGGATGTCGGGTATGTCTGGAGTTGTCACCTATTAAATGAGAGCCCAGGGGTGCATAGGTAGTAATTTACACCCAGGACACCCACAGTTTCCAGAGAGGAGTGTTATGACATGTCATCACACGTCGTTCTTTGTCTCTATATCTCAACACTATGCTCATGCCAGTTAACCAAGCTTCTATTTCATAATATAGTAATGTGATATTTGTAGTTTATGGCCCACAGCAGTACTTTTATGAATGTGAGTCTAAATAAATATATAAACAAATGTACTGTGCAAATGTGTTTTTGAATGTTGTAATACTATGTTTGCATTATTGATATAGAGTCAAGTTTTGTTTTGTTTTTATTACTGTCCAAACTGCAAGTAATTATTATTAAATTTATAGTGAAGTGTTGAATAGCCGTATGGTGTGGGGAACAGATGACTTCCAGAGTCTGTCTTTGGAGCAGGACAGGGACAACAGCCTCTCCTCAGAGGTGCTGGGGGTTATCGAGGATGGACAGGAGCTTAGTTAGGGCCCTCTTCTCAGTCATAGATGTGAGTCAACCTCTGCACCTACCACAGATCCTGCCTTCCTCACCAGCTTATCCAACTGCACAGCGTCCTTCTTCTTGAGAATGTATGCTGATTTTTAGAAGGAGAGGCAATGTAAGCGCAGATGAGAGGCAGGATCTTTGCGTTGGCATTTACCCTGCGGTCGCAAGGGGTGCCAATTACCTATAATTACGAGACAAACGGGTAGTGAACGCTCCACCAGAAATAGTGGGAAGGTATTCATCATATTGTGGGGGTAGATTTCTATATACACAGTCACTTCATGCCTGATGCCCGTTTTTGTCATAAAATGCAAAAAACCTAGTTCATTTTAAATGGTTTACAGTGGTCCAAAGTTTTTCTCACTTTATATTATGTATCTCTCAAATGAGGAAGACATCTCTATAAATTCTTATAAAAATATATTGCATCTTATCTTAGATAACAGTTTACTGCTTTGATTGTTAATTTGGCAAAAAAATTCTCAATCATCTGTTTCCCCTTTTTAAAGTGTAAACCGCCATGTTTGTTTTGACACAACTGGGCCATGCATAAACTAGAAAAGCACTCAGAGAGCGCAGACCTCCGCCAAGCAGCTCAGTTTTCAAAGTGATCCAGAATCCAGGATTTCTTCTGGATCATCACCAAAATCTAATCATCTGTTGGATTTACCATTAGGAACATTTCCTGAAAATTTCATCAAGATCCGTCCATAACTTTTTGCGCTATCTTGCTAACTAACAAACTAACAAACAAACAGACAAACAAACAGACAGACTCAGGCGAAAACATAACCTCCTTGGCAGAGGTAATAAAAACCTCAACGTCACTTAGGGCCTCATTTATCAAGCGTTTAATCATGTGCTATATGGCTAAGCACACTAAAAGTGGAGCAAAAACATGATGCAATTTCTCATAGAGATGCTATACAAAACGGGGCATGTTCGCCAGCATGTGCAAAACGGCGGAGGAAATCCAAAAGAAATTGTTTAGCGAGTTGTTGTTGAACTGCCTGATAATGTGTAGTATGCTGGAGATCCAAGTGCAAACTTTTTAAACAAGATAGCAGCTGCAATTTGTGCATCTATAGGGCATTTGATAGTGTTAGTTAGTTGTGTTAGTTGATAGTGTGGCCAACCTGTAAAACAGTGGCCATTTTGAAAAGCATAAAAATGTATACATTTCTCACAGGTAATGTCATATTGAGTTGGACCCAATGCAACATTTGTGCGCACTGATGATCTAAACAGAATGATGTACAATAATTAGAGTCATGATATAAATCAGCTCTTTGTTACAGACAATTAAAATTTGACACTAACATCCACCTTGCCATACTGAACAAGAAAGCCAATGAGGACATACTTCTGTTTGCAACCATGTTGCCATCAACATCCAACATTTGTCATAGAAATACATGGGTTTTGTTAACTGGGGTGAAAAAAATAGTTTGTCACAGACTGGACAAAAAAGCCAGTGAGAACATACCTCTATCTCTAATGTGCAGGCGTGACACTGTCAGAAAATGTCTCATTGGAATGAATGAAGTAGTAACATATGTATGCTGATTTTAGAGGGAGGGACGATGTAAGCGTTCTGAGAAGCAGGATCTTTGCTTTGTCATGTCCCATGACAAAGTTTGTTGCTTTTAAGGCCAAGACCGAGGCACTGCAGGTTATAGACACGTTGGACAAGACAGATGTGTGTGGGAGATTGTCTCACATCCAGTATACACAAAGGGCATACTTTCCCTGCTCCATGCCTTAGGCCTGAGACATACCAGAAGCAACAGAAATCTTCCCAAGTCGGATAAGGTCGTAAAACTGCAAGGCACTTTCCTTTCATTTTCAACTAAATGGATAAAATGGTGTCAGCATGTTAGTGCGAGCCCCCCAGGATCCAAAACAGCAGCAGTGGCCATAAACTAGAGCACTTACTCTGTGACAATGCAGGCTATCCATTCCTGTCTCACATTTTATCAGAAATGCCCAAGCAATGCAGAAAAATCAAATATAAAAGTGACAAATCATAGCGTTGGCCGCATACCCCTGTAAAAGCTACAATAACCAAATCGTACCAGCCACATCCACATATTTTACTTATTTTGATTTGACAGAAAATATTAGAAATGTTTTAGCTGGCCTTTCTGTGCGGAGTTTGCATGTTTCTCCCCATCAACCCAAAAAATACACAATAGGTAAAAATCCTCCAGCTAACGTAGACCAAGACTAGCTCAAGAGGTGCCCGCTGCTCCTGACAGGTTACCCCAGGATTATTGAAGGATGGGTCAAATGCAGGTGATATATTTTCCTTGGGGGACAATTTAGTGGCCCTACACCTCAACCACCAATCAACCTATTTTCTGATCTATGTTATAATGTTGTTTCCTCATCAGAAACACACCTGGAGTTGCATATTTAGGTGTTTTTCTCTCAAATGGAAAACAGTCTACCTCTACCTTGTGATGTCATGTGGAAATACAGGAAGTGCTCCACTTTGTTTTTAAACTTCATATATTGTGACTTTGTTCATTTGTATGATTTCAGCCCTGGAATTGCCAATATAATCTAATCTAATCATCTAATCCCTACTGAACAAAAAGTAAAAGGAGCTGTTAACTTGAAAACTACCGCTTCATGGCATCAGAAGGTGGGACAGAGCATTTCAAGCTTTGGAGATATAGACAGACTAATAATAAAGGGTAACATGTGACATGTGTGAATGAAACAAAACATGATTCCAGGTATGTTTCTGAAGAGGCAACAACATTGTAACATGCATTAAAGCTCACAATTTTGCGTAATATAGGACCTTTAAGTTGAGCTGTGGGTTCAGTGCATGCCCACCAATTGTAGGGCTACAGATTGAAACTCTTCCCCTACACATTCTGTGTCCTTGAGCAAGATACTTGACCCACATTGCTTACTCCAGTCACAGTGGCCGTTTGCAGTATGGAAGATATCTAGTGTAGAGTTCCACCAAGTCAGAAAGAGGACAACATGAAATTGAAATAAATAAAGGTTGCGTTGTCTAATACAGTCCCATTGCAGTCTGTTGAGTTCCCATTTTCTTCAATAAAAGCTCGACAATCTGTGATCACATCTGCTTTCATGTATTCTCCAGGTTGCGGAGGTGTTGATAGAAAAACCTATGTTGCATTAAGGAAAGCTGCCAAAGCGAAATGCAGTGTTTAATTTGATTTCCGAGCCTCACCTTAATCCTATTCAGGTTTAAGATTTCACTCTCTGTCACCTCTCCTCAGTGTGATTTATTGGTGAAATTGGACTGTCACTTTTCAATGGCATTAGACTGTTGGCTGACCTCCAGGACCTATGGGGTCAGGAGTCACTTCATTGTCTGAGGTGAGATCATGACAGGAACAAGGGGAAGAAGGAGCAATAATGATAAAGTGGATTAAAGGACACTAAGAGCACAAGATGTTGTTTGATAAACCAGAATGGGGCTTGATAGCAGTCAGATTGTGGGGGAACTCTACACCTACAGCACTAATGGCTTTTTCTAATTGGTATTCTGTTGACCTCTATGTTCAGTTTAAACCCTAACCCAACTTCAGTTCAATGGCTGCACTTGCTAATAAATTGCCAATCTTAAAATGTATTTTATAATCAAGGAATTTAATGTTAAGTTTTCAGAGCATATTAGCAGCCTTGGTCATTCACAGAATCCAATTAAAATCAGCGACGCCTCCATTGACTGCTGCCTCCATTCAGCTCAATACTAAATTAATAGATGCCAATATTCAAGAGAAGATGTCTTTTGCAATTCTGGCTTTGTCACACATGTATCAGTAGTGACAATGGATTCAGTAACAGGGAAAGAGGCAGCTGAAGTAAACTTGCATTAGTAGTTTTTCTTATGGCTGAGTGGCGAGCACTCACACTTCACAACAAGATGGTTCAGGGTTTGATTCTCAGGTTACCCGGGCCTTTTCTATTTGGAGTTTGCATGCTCCCTGTGGATGGATGGGTAGAATAGGTAAAATTCCTTGGCAACAAGAGTCTAGCAACAAGATCATGGAGATGGTCCTGAGGAGATGCCCCAGCATCATTGAAGAATGGATCAAATGCAGAGGACAAATATTTAGATAGATTCATGTAATGTAGCTTTAAGGGTTCTTCAATGAATGGTTCTATTGTAGCAGAATCTTAAGTGAAGGGTCTGGTGGTTTTCTCTGTAAACTCTGCAGAGATCATGAGGTGATGGATGATGAGGTCACTTCAAAGTTATATATTTAAAAAAAAGTAATTCTTTTTAGAGTAGGCGGAGTACTGCACTGCTTTCAAAGGGGAAATGGGTAGACCAAATAAATTAAGCAGACATGATGTGCATGGCATATCCTTCAAATGTTAGCCAGTGGGCCTTTTACACTGTAGAAATCAGTTAAAATCTTTTACTTACTAGATCTCACACATTTGAGTTGAGTGTGACACATTTGAGATCCCCTTATGTATGAGAGTAGCAGGTTGTGAACTGAAGCTACTTCTCTAAACCTGCCCTAAAGGCACAGGCACACTCAAGCAGCTGCTCTGTGTCGCACTGTAAGCTGTCATGTTAGACACTCTCCCACACACTCTGCTTTTGTCGACTCATTTAACTCCTGTTTAGTGTCATTACATCCTGTTTAGCATGAGCACAGCGAACTGGATGTTGTCTTCATTAATAAAGAATTGTTTTTTATGGCTATGTGGATGTTGAAACATAACAAGAGTAAACAATGCAGGAGTGTTTGAGTGACAGCTGCTTGTCAGTGAGCTTGCAGCAGAATATTGCTGCATAGAGAAAAACGGCACTGCACCTGCATGCCAATCAGCTGTCACGCTAATCCCATACACCACCTTCACTCCTCCTGCTGCTTTTTCCCTCCCAGTATAGCACCTGCCATTACAGACCCACTCCCCTGTCACAACACCAGCGGGTCCATTCTAAAGTTTACTCTTTTTTGCACTTCTATATTTTGTGTTACCTAAACGGCAATTTAAAAAGCCGAGGTGTAATGTGTGTTCACTGTAGCGCGGCTGCCAGCATCGATTCACCCACTTGCTCTTATGTTGTCTCTGGCAGGCTTTTTTATTTACAGTCGCTGACATCCATAGAAACGCCCAAATCAGTGAAATAGAGAAGAGAGTTGTAAAAGCTATCGATTCTCACAGTGGGAAATGGTGTAGAGAAGGAGGGACCTCTGCCCGGGCTTGTGATGCTCTGTGTGTAGGTGTGATTTCTGGAGGAGTTTGGAGTGCACGTATATTTGTATTGTTGTTTTAAGAGGGTCCAGAATGAACAGCTGTGTCGCTAATAGTAGCTTAGCAATGCAAACATGAAGCCCGTTTTTTCGAGCCTCCTCTTATTTTCTCTGTCATGTCGAACTGTAACAGGTGTCTTACCTGAGGCCAAAACACTACATCACTGTCTTTCCGCTCAATCTGTCCTTGGACTATTACAATAAATGCACTAGATGAGGTAATCTGATGAACCTTATGTACATGTTGGTGACAACAGAAGCAAAACCAAGCTACTAGCAAGGATGCTCATGGAAACTGCTATTTGCTAGATTATTTCTGATTATGTATATGGTTATCAACATTCATGATGGATTCTCATAATATTTGTAAGTTCAAAAACTCGCGCAAATCCATCTTGGTAAATGGTCATGGTCACATTTTTATATAGTGCTTTTCTACCTTCAAGGCACTCAAAGCGCTTTACATCAAGGAACCACTCACCCATTCACCCACACATTATACAACAGTGTACGCAGACACTAGGGGAGAGGTGGGTTAAGTGTCTTGCCCAAGGACACAATGACAGCATTAATCTGTGGGAGCTGGAACAACATCAGCCAACCTGTTTGTCAGTGGATCTGACCGCTCAACCAATGATATTTTTTATGTTGAAAGTGGGATTCGAACTGCTAATCTTGAGATACTTTTGCTGTAAGGTTCAAATTCACCTGGCAGTGGACGGACCAGTGAGAGCGCAGCATTGAGGTTTGTGTGGAAGCCAAAGACGAAGCACTCAAGCGAACCAAAACGTACTGTATATGACGACGCTGACAGACAGATTTCAGTCTAAGCGAAAATACTGACTACTTTGTTTGTGAAAAACTTGCAGAAGGGAAGCACTTTGTGCATTTGTGGACAGGGATGATGTCTGAGCTCTCAACTGGATGTTGATGTTAGACTTTTCAGCTTATTCCACTGTTGTGGCAATTTCATCAATCAGATTCAAATAATCGTCATGACATTTTGCCTTTTCCTGATCGCTTTCAGTGAGGGCCATCACAGATTGCTAATGTGTAGAACTCAATTCACAGTGCTGCACATATCATTCTGGCATGAGCCAGGTTATCTGATTATGTTTTTGATCTCTAAAAGCTGCTTTAATTAATGTTCTCTTAAAAATCCTCTTAAAAATTATCAGTTTTCTTATTTGATTACTCTGTAACCTCTTGGCCAGGTCGTCGTTGAAAATGAGAATTGGTTCTCAACCGACCTACCTGGTAAAATAAAGGTTAAATAAAATAAAAAATAACCCTAACCCTAAACTAAACCTTTAAATTTGACCTAACCTTAGAACCACTTACAACACCCAAATCTGAAGAAATAAATGGTGAAATGTGCTATTTTCTTTAATGAATCTATAGAAACTCCAGTACTGGCCTATCAGGAGATTAGCCACATGATGCTAGCTGGCCTGGTTCCTGGCAGAAGCTGCATACAGGGTGGGTGAGATGAACAGAAGGTCAGGACATGCCATAACACTGTGTAATGTAGCACCCAGGCACAGGAGACCACAGCAGTGCCAAAACCAACCCATCACGGATCTCACCCAGCCAATGCTCCTGTGTGACTTCATTTACCCCGCAGCGTTTAAATCTTTATTGCAAATGATGTGATTTGTAATATCATTCACAATGCCTAACGGTAGACATGAGCTTCCACATCTATGGCGCATTATACCGGCGAATGTGGTGTTAGCATAAAAACGAGATTATCTACGGATCAAAACCTGTGGCACAGATCCAGCTCACTGTTTAGTGTGGTCCCTGGCCTGTCCCCCCTCCCTCCTCCCTCCCTCCTCGCTCCCTTTTCACCCCCGCTGCTGGCTGTCTGCAGCAGGTAGGCTGGAAAGAGGAAGGAGATGGAGGCTGCTTCCTTCATTAGGCATATTCATTTACAGCAGTACAGATTTAACAATGGGATGTGTCTCAGAGGGAAGCGGCTCTGTCTGTCTGGATAAAAGGATTAGGCTGGTTTGAGGAGGATTTAAGAAGATCATGGCATAAAGATTGGTCATTATGTTATTTGAGAATTTATTATATCGCCTAGGCTATTACTTTTTTGCTCCTACTATTTATTCAGGTTACCATAAAAGACATTTTCACAGTAGTCAGCAGTAATGAGTGCTGTAGGTTTTTCCACTCACTTTATTGCGGTCACAGTGAAGCAGATGCATGATTTGGATGATTTGGCAGATTTTTATGCTTTTATCCTTTTTTAATCACCATATTGTCATAGTATGTGCTCATGCTATCCACAGGGTTAAACAGGTAAATGCTTGACCCTCAGGTTTCTATATTATATACAATATTATTAACTAGTTAATTCTAGCCAGTCAAAACATGAGTAGTATACTAGATCCATTGACTGAGAAACTTTCCTTTATGTCAGATGTGATTGGGCAATGAAGTATTTGTATTGACAGACGATTGAGTTTGCATTGGACTTTATGATGTATTGAGCATTGCTCCCTTCCACGTGAATATATAATGAATGGGTTGTTTATTATTAGGAGACACAGACGGACCTGTGACAGAGTGGCACATCAGATCGAGTGTGCCATCAGTTAAGACGCTGAGTGAATGGAGTTAATGACGCAGAGGTGATGAATGGACTGCCTCATCATCAGTCCTCTACAACAAATCTGCACTAAACATTAGCCCATCGTCTCATACATTATGTTTCCCGTATGACAGAATTCATTGTATAGTGGGTGATTGCAGCCCCTTTAGAAATACACTGTGTCTATAGGGCATTAGCCTGATGATAATGAAAACATGGTAAGACAAGTGGCACCTGGCTAATGTCAAGTCACCGTAGACAGCCTGTGTTTACATTGAATCAGCAGTAATTGTGCATGATTGGTATTATGCGTTAATTGTTTCTTCTCTTCCGGATCTACTCAGCACACCGGCACTACTCTGGAGGAGCACTTAAGCAAAGCTGCATATTTCTTCGTTATTTGCTCACATGTTTATTTGTTACGAGGATTAGCACACTATGTCTTAATTTTATAGAAATCAAACAAATTACAGCACAAATTCAGCTGGTGGTGGAATAGTCCTCCCCCCATTTATTCTATGGAGCCAGTCAATAAACAATCTGCATATCTTTAGCACATCAATATGTAAAGGTCTTTGTACCCACAGGTCACAGTCAGTCTAGTTTTGATGTGTGCTACTTTGAAATTCAGTGCACAAACAGTCCTCAGGGTTCTCTGAATTGTTTGTGCTTGCATGTTCAAAAAGTGTTATTTTGTATTGTTCTTTACATGCTTGCCTTTTCTTCATCTGTCTGTGGGTGTTTCCCTATACTTCAGAGGGAAGAGCCGCCTCACCCCCCTCCTAAGCCTGTAGCTGCATGTTGCGCTCCTCAAAAGCTGCTCTATTAGCGGGGAGGGGCAAATATGGGGGGTGCAAATTTAACGACAAAAACAAATGAGCCAACACAAGTGGCACAATTAGGGGGAAGTCCTGGTTGTGTGCAGTGTTTAGACGGCAGACATGATGGCCTCTTTAGCCCCGTGCCCCAGGAGAGGGCTCATTAGGACCGGGCTGAAGTGGGGGGAGACAGGCAGGGCAGTGGGTGTGGTGGAGAGGGGGGATACTGCCACTCAAACAGAATAAGGGGCTCAGCCAGAGTCCTTTCACAATAAGCACCATTGTGACTTCTGAGAGACATTAGGTCATGGGCCTGCTGCTGCTGCTGTCCACATGTGGTACATGGACAGGCACCATACGGCCATCATTAGAACCACACCACAGTCAAATACAATATACCCACGTATACATCACACAAGGACAGTGCTGGTTTCACTGGCGCCCACAAGTATCATTCATTTATCATTAGGAAGAAGCCTGTTTGGTTCAGTGTCTTGACACATGGTTTACATGAATGAACTGGAGAACTAAAGTTATAACATTTATAAGCAGCTCTTTGTTTGGTGTCATGTTTTTGTTTGTGTTTCTTTCCTATGACACATTTTATGCTAGTATAACACAATATTCTCACGTTTTGACAAATGCTTTTCACAAGAAGAGTACTAAATGGTACAATATATGAACTGACAAGATTTCAGTTTTGTTAAAACAAAAGATCCTGAAAAAGCAAGTGTTAATCTTTGTTTTTAAGTGATAGATTTTAATTATATTTGAATTATTGTAACAGACTTTGGACTATTAACCATGTTCTAATTATGTGTTTTAGTAATCTTGTTTTGTCTTGCATTTGAAGCTTGAGTGCTATCTTCTAATTCCACGCTGCTGTGTACTTTTTTAATTTATTTTTTTAACACATCACACGTCAAGTCATACAAGTTGGGGTCAGCTTACAATGGTGAAGAGGCAGAAGCCATCAATTCTACAGTTTTGAACAGTATGTCTTCTTTAAAGGGCATATATTACTCAATGTATTTTTAAACTCAGTACTTCTTTAGCAGAATCTTTTGGATGATTTCAGTCCTGGAATTGCCAATCTCTACTGAATTAAAGGTAAAAAGGTAGCTGTTAACTATGGCTTCATGACATCAGAAGGTGGAACAGAGCATTTTGAGTTTTGGAGATATAGACAGACTAATAATAAAAGAATACTCAAACATGAGTGAAGCAAAACACAGCTCCATGTATGTTTTTGAGGAGGTAACAGGATTAAAACATGTCTTAAAGCGCAAAAATCCATTTGGCGTAATATAGGACCTTTAAAGTCTTGAAAATACAGTATTACAGTGTTACATTCATTGGGATTTTTAATTTTCATTTTTATTTGAATTAAAACGAGCCAGTTGGACTTTTGGAAATAAATCCTCAACCTTCAGCAAAGGTAGTGTCTTTGCTTTACGTAACCATTAATTAGCATTTCCAAAGTCCATTAGTAACCCTTTTGACTGGTCTGTCCATGAGAGCTAATGCACACCGTGTACATCCTATCTGATACAGTGCAGATGTAAAGATGAAGTGGATCCGATCTCCATCACAAAGCCTTTGTTCAGTCGCCCTGGCAGCTTTTATCCTCATTATGGGAGCTACACTCTGAGCACACTGGGCCTGTGTGAGCTGGAAGACTGCCACCAGATGGTTACAAGCAGAAGTGAACATGGCACTGCCTGGAATTCTTTAAAATACACTATTGTCATTAAAGTTTGAATTTAACACAACTAGTGTAAGAGATAGCATGCAGTTTTATTATGTAGATTGTTTTTTGGGGTGTTTTTGGGATGATGTGATTGTTTGGGTAATAGATAATCCAGGTTATTCATATCTCAATACAATCATACAACAAAAAAATTATAATAATGAGAAATTCAGAAATGAATTTAAGTCGTGTCATTAAAGGGCCCATATTATGCTATTTTCTGATCTATGTTATAATGTTATTTCCTCATCAAAAACATACCTGGAGTTGTGTTTTGTTTCATTCACATATGTTTAACACACAAACCCTGCATATTTAGGCTGCGTTCTCTTAAACAGAAAACACTCTGTTCCACTTTGTGATGTCATGTGGTAATACAAGGAGTGCTCCAATGTGTTTTTAATAACGACACACCTTCACTAGAATAATTTGGATTGTATTCAGCCCTGAAATTGCCAATCTCTACTGAACAAAAGGTAAAAGGTAGCAGTTAACTTAAACTACTGCTTCATGACATCACAAGGTGGAACAGAGCATTTTGAGCTTTAGAGATGTGGACAGACTAATAATAAAGGATTACTCAAACATGTGTCAATGAAACAAAACACAACTCCAGGTATGTTTTTATAACATGGCTTAACGCTCATAAGAATACATTTTACGCAATATAGGACCCTCAACTATTACTTCATCATTTAGTGATTTCAAAGCTGACATGTTTTTACCAGACATTCTGCATAGACCTTTTTTGCTGAGTAAATCTTTGCTTAAATTGCATTCTTTCTAAGCATTTCATAAATGCCTAAACGTCCCAATGGTAAACCGCGCTCTAACACAGTATCCCGATGATTGTCAACAATTTGTCAGAGTTTGTGTTTGAAAGTAGCCACACGCTTTGATTCCCCGCTGATCAAAGCGAGCAGACACATCCATTTGTTTTCTGTCTGGCTTGTTGAATTAAACTGCTGGAGCTGCTGTGCGTGCAACAACATTAGCATACCCGTATTAGCTTTGGAACCAGCCCGGCTCTGCACACAAACACCTTTATTTAAGCGGCTAATTGAGAACCGAGTAAGCATCTCTAATCTGTTTTATAGTATTCTCCAGTCTAATTAATATTCGTAGTTTAGCCATTACAATCTCTCTGGCGAGTTTGGATATGAAGCGAGATTGTCAGTCAGTTGGAATTGCCAATCCCTACTAAACTAAAGGTAAAAGGTAGCTGTTAAATTGTCACTTTATAGCATCAAAGTTTGGAACAGAGCATTTTGAGATTTGGAGATGTAGATGGACTAATCCAGAATTACTCAAGCTTGTGTAAACATGCTTGAGTAATCCTGTAAATAAAACAAAACACAACTCTAGTAATGTTTTTGAGGAGGTAACATCCTAACACGGCTTAAAGCTCACAACAGTCAATTTTCTGTAATATTGGATCTTTAAGCATTTTAGCAGCCATGTTTTGTATAATTCTTCTATATGTGGTCTCATTACGAAGCACATACAATAGTTCCCTGAAAGAAGGCTACTATTGACAAAAGTGTGAGGAGAGACTTTGCTTTATTAAATAGCTATTTTGAGTCATTGTCACTTGTGCTCTAAAAGCACTTTTGAAGCTGGAGCTAAGTGCCATGTGTTCAGTATATAATGAAAAGTGATAAGTTAAAACCTCTTTGGTGCTTGTTTTTACAGTGCACTTAGAGGAGATGCTTTTTACACGTAAGACGCATCTCCCAGGAATAACTCGCTCACATCCTGGTACCTCGTATAAGAATATTGACAGAAGTGCGTCAGCTGCAGTTCAAATTATTGAGTCTTGAATATCTATAAAGTGCACATAATCATGCTCCACATCATTCCTATCAATTGGAGAAAGTCCATATATGTACTGACTTACTGACTTGACATATCACAGTATATTATAACAAAGAGCAACAATATAAATGGTAATAATACATTCAAAATAAGTAGCAAACATAGCAAAAGACTGGTGTCAAATAAGCTATAATTATATAGATGTATGTGCACAAGTAAAAATAAAATGTAGAAATACTAATATAGTAATACAAATATTTCTCAGTAATATTGTGGCCCATCACTATATATCGAATTACGAGTCTTTTTGCTTAAATTTATTGTTGTGGTGCAACAGGAGCTAAAAAACAGAAGGTACTGTATATACCATGATCCTTTGCTCTGTTTCAGTGCAGACTACATGGAGAAATAACTGTTGTCAAGCACTTTTTTACTTTATGTAAAATTCCAAAATTTAAAAAAATAAAGAAAAACCTCCCACACCCCACCCCTCTCCACACTCAACACACACACAAAACTACACAATAGCACTTTCAATTATTATTTACTTTGGATTCTTTGGAAGAATCTTTGGATTCTTTGTATTATAGCAGTACCAAAATCTCATTAAGACATTTAAAAAGAAAAAGTAGCATTATCAGAATATCGCAATAAATATTGTACTGTGAGATGCATATTGTGAAAAAAATTGTACCAAGAGATATGGATATTCTTAAATAATATCAAAACTTAATTGGAGTTAGATTTGTCCAGATGAAGATTACATTGACAAAAAGACCGAAATATGAATCGACAAGAATCACATTTTTGCACAGATGTTTGCACAGATCTAAACTACAAGGTTAGCATTTTTAATGTAGAATAAGACAGGATATTTTGTTTGTGGAGGAAATGATTCAAATTGCATTTTTGATTCAATTGCAATTAAAGGTCCTATAGGTCCTATATTACCTGAGACTGACTCTTTTGAGCTATAGCCATGTTACATTGTTGTTATCTCATCAGAAACATACCTGGAGTTGTTTGGTTTCATTCTCACAGGTTTGAGGAATCCTTTATTATTAATCTGGCTACATCTACAAAGCTCAAATTGCTTTGTTCCACCTTGAGATTTCAAGTTAACAGCTGCCTTTTATCTTTTACTCAGTAGAGATTGTCAATTCCAGAGCTGAAGTGTCCAAACGATTCTGGTGAAGATGTATGGAGTTTAAAAACACAGCACCGACGAACTCTGCCTATAGGCAGTGTTTGTGTGTTAAATTTATGTGAATGAATTATTGAAACAAAACGCAACTCCAAGGTATGTTTGTGAGGAAGAGACAGCTTTATAACATAGATCAGAAAATATCGTAATATGGGCCCTTTAATCTTGCAGCCTTATTATGAATTGCAAAAGACACCATGCATTATAAATATATATAAATATAGACCTTCAGATATATTTGTTCACTTGTAAATATTGTATTAATTCCATTCAATCATAATTCCTCTGCATGTCAAGGGCACGTCCAGTACAGCTAAGCATGTATTTGGCCCCTCAGACTCTTGACCTTGGGTAAAATGGCCGCCCTGACTATCAATCACCTGCTCAAGCAAGAAGGGCAGAAAATGATGCGGGCTAACAACATTATCACAGCACTTGTTCACATCTCATTGATTTGACAAAAGCCATCCGTCAGGGGCCATGTCACTCATGAGCTTTAGGACTTTATTATGGAATAGAGCGATTCTATGAAAGCTACTGTGATGGTCTACAAGTGGAACCCTATCTCTAATATTCATTTTTTATTGAATTGTTTTCTGTTCATATGGAGCTCTTTTTAATTATGGTGACAAACATACTGTGAGATTGCAGAAGAAAAAGGCTCAAAGTAACTTAACTGCTGCTAAAAGCTGATCTCAGTATTGAATATTGGCACTGACATAGAAAATTTTGCTGGATCAGATATCGGTTCAGCCGATATCCTGGTTGGAGATATCAAGACTATGTACTGGTTGTAGTTGGTCCAGAAAGTCTCATAATGTTTGAACTTTTATTTACACAAAGTTATTCTGTGGTTACTTGAGAGATAAATAACAGCTCTGTAATACATTTGGATTGGATTTGTCTTATTTTATTTTGTTTTCTCTACACTGGTATCAGCTGATATCAAGTATCTGCAAATATCTAAAGCTATAGTATTGGAATCGTTATCGGAACTGAAAAAGCTGGATTGGTGCATCCCTAATCTGAAGTTTACTGTTAATGGATAAAAATATTTTGGCCATATTTGGTTAGCTGTTTCTGCATTTTTTTTCCCCATGTGAGACTGAGCTAATATAACATTTTGTATACATTTGTAGCCACAAACCTTATATATATCACAGGTTATTTTCTGTGGCTCATGCTAACTTGTTCTTCCTATACCATACTGCAGAGAAAGGGCATACTGAGCCTATTTCATTTGTTTGGGGTCACAACATCTTTACAACATTCCTCATTATGTGATAGATGGATCATTTAGCTTTTCCCAAAATGCTTCTCTGTCTTGATTAATTATTGATCCCTTTCAAGCCCCGCCCCCTCACTCCATCTCTGCCATGATAGCCTTCCAAAATCCAGTTGTACCAGCGGCCACTGGCACCTCTATGTCACCCTAGGGACCCTGTCGTCACACAATTCATCAACTGTTATTGAGAGGTGACCAGGGAATGGCTTCACCTCTACTTTTTACGTGAGGTGGACTCTACCCACTCTGCTCCCTGGGGAGGTTTCAATTAAACAGCCCCCATATTTGAGACGTTTTAATCCCCTCTTCTGTGGTTATCTCTGCACCCACACCTCTGCAGTGCACACACACACTGGATAAACAGTTCACTTTGTCTACTTGTCTATGGAGATTATAGGCCTGCTGTGGACAGGATTAGTCTTTTATGTTCATGGAGAAGACACTAGTCAATTCACTGTGGACTTTTAAAGATATCGAGAAGACTTATTGGACAATGAGATGTGTAACAAAGGCTGTCCTAAATCCCTCTTTTCATTTGTTTCGTGCAAATACTTCTGACAATCAGCATCAAATTCTTTATAAGAACAGCTATCTTGATGTATTCTATTCCACAGCATTTTTGACTTCTTGTTAACACGGAATATTCAAAATACTTAAGCAAGAAATCCAGCTACCCCGCTTTTCTAAAAAATCCTGTTTGTATTTGTCAGTGGCTCCTATGGTCCTCATTACATTCTTCCAAATTATTATCTTTTGGGAAGTTGTACTGTCAGGAACGATTATCCCTGATGTTTCGCTTTTATGTCTTTGAAGCACTTTGGTAATTGGTACAACTGTTGTTTTTAATTGTGCTATATAAATAAAGTGGCTTGGCTGGGTTGTGAATGTCGTGAGTGAGTGGAAATGGTTGGAGGTGTCAATAGTGCAGCTTGGCAGCCTCATTTCTGTCTATCCCAGGGCAGCAATGGCCAGTGTAGTAGCTTACACTACTAAGTATGGAGTGAATGAATAATGCAACGTAAAGTGATATAGGAGTGTTGAAGGGCACTGCATAAATCCAATGCATTATTACACTACCTAGTATATTTTCTTTTCCAAGTACCGCCAGTACCAAGACTACATCCAAACCAGGTCTCAAAATGGCCTATAACTGTACTAAATCTTGACAAAACAAAAAACCATGACATTCAAAGCAGGACTAAACATAAAGACTAACTTAAAAGAGATCCAACTGAATTGCATTAAGCGTACAACTACATAAACCCAAACAGAAGAACTTAACTGGTACCTGTAACGCAGCCTGAGAAACACTGTTTAATTTTGTGCTTTCATGCCAGCCGTACAAAGATGTTCTGCTGTCATCCTGGTAATGTGTACAGTACAATTACTTACCATTAAAAACACATCTTTGTGTGAGCAGGAAAATGAATGTGACAACCTTTATGCATTAAAGATCATTGAAAACACTTGGATGTGACTCATAAATTATAGAATGTGGTTTACAGTATTGCCTCGCCGTGTGTAACTGCTGTGGACTGATCTTGGGCCGGCAATTTAGCAGGTAACAGCTTGTTAATGGTCAATTGATTAGTGCTTAATGGGAGTATTGATTGAGGTGAGGTGGACTGTACATTTTTCATCCCGTGTTCTCAAACAGAAAGGTGCTGTGTCTCCTCAGGTCATGTGTTAAACGTTCATCATTAGCGTGCTACTTTTAGCCGCTCACTCAAATGCATGAAGATATCACAGTCACACAAGAGTGCGCACCTGAGCAGAGCTTCTCACACTTTGGCACAGGAGAGAAGCATTTTGTATTCTCAGGGTGTCATGACTTAAGTTGTATGTGTTCGAAGAAAGACAGTGGTATTTCAAGCAAGAGCTATTTTGTTCCGTTTAGTTGCAAAACCCAAAAACACTAATATTAATATGCATTGACATGTAAATGCTTAATTAAATAATTCCAGTGTGGATACTGTTTTGTATAGAATATTGGATTAACTTAAACTATATGTCAGAACGTTTTGCCGATACACAATTGGGCCTTATTGTTAAAGAGAGCTTAGATTAATCAGCTATTCATTATGACTAGGGAAGCACCGATCCAGTACTAGTATTGGATATCAGGGCCAATACTGGAACAAATTGCAGAATCAGATATCGGCATCCAAATGTCAGGTGATATCCTGGTTGGACATTTAATTTGATGTAATAAGACTATTTACTGGTCTTAGTCTGCCTAAAAAGTCTCATTGTGTTTGAATTTTGATTTATACAAATTTGTTCTGTAGTTACATGAGAGCTAAATAAAAGCTCCAGAACACATTTGGATCAGTTTTGTCTTTTTTTTTTTTTTTTTACTTGTTTTTATTAAATAATTTTTGGGGCAAGCCACATATAGTTATGAAACAATAGTAAAAATACAATAGAAGTAAAATTACATGAAATAAAGTTAGAGTGTAGATACAGTCATACACACTGTCTCCTCATTTACTAATATCTTCTATTCTTCTATTTGAAATATAGGCTTGTATCGAAGACCATTTGTTTGAATACATCTTCATTTGTAACCTTGCAGTTTTTTGCTCCATATGATACATCCATTATTTTACTTTTCCACTGGGTATTATTTTATTAAAGGAAAGGAGCATTCATTTCTTTTTTTAAAGATCATAAATGCTGGTTAGTCTCTGCACTGATATTGATTATCAAGTGTCAGCAGATAGTTATCGGAACTGAAAAAGCTGGATTAATGCATCCCTAATGACCATGGATTTTCATTAAAACACTGATAAATGTAAGGAAAAAAAAAACATACTTAATAATCACACATTCTCAAAGCGTGCAGGATTATTCAGTTAAGAGTACAGTGAGGACGATTGAGATGGCTTGCCACTCCCAAACCTAGATAGGCAGATGTGTCAGGTAGAGAATAAATTGTTTTTAGCTAGCTCAATGGCCTTGCCTCCATACTTTTCAGCACACTTGATGCAATTATTTAACCCACAACCAAACTCAAAAAAGCATAGAGCTGATGCATATAGATTTGATTTTATATTATATGCTTGAAGGTGCCTTTAGAGGTACACCTTCAGCATCACTATGTATGAGATGGCCCATTGAACAAGCGATGCATGCCTAGGGAATCAGAAGAGGTTGGCGGCTCCCTTTAGTAATATGTGCCCATTACCATTTGAAGATTCCAGGTAAAATGAAATGGTCTATTGCTGTACCGTTAGCATGCAGAATGTGTCTATCCATCTATGTTCCAGACAGGGCACGGTCCCCAGACAATCAGCATGTCTCTGGTAAAGAATGGGAGAGCCCCACAGCTACAGGATCCATCACTCATCAGACACTGTTAAGGAAATTTAAGAGCTTAATTTTGTCGTTGCTGGCGCTTGATACGGCCAGTGATTCAACATTGTTATACCAGAGAGTGATGTCTGCTGTAAGTGATGAGCACACGGCATGCCATCCCTCACCACGAGCAATGTTCTCCGCTGCAGCTCCTAATGATGGCAACCCACTGCTTTATCAAACTGGGGGAATACGCCAGTGTCAGGCATTTTAAAGCTAATCTAGAGCTTACTTAAAAATCCATTTGTCGATTGGTATGACTTGTAGATTTCTGTACAATTTAAGCTTTTTGCTCAGCGTTTCTTACTATACCTACATAGAGTTCATCACACTTTTTTGATGCCAATTTAGTTTCCACTTCAGACAAAGTTCCAGATGTGAAGCAATAAGTGACCTGCTTGAGTGTGTGCGTATGATAAGGGAAAAATGTGTCTTGGGCGCGAAGTACAAGGTGCATAAATCAAATAGGCAAATACAGTACAGAAAACAGAATAAAAGCAGAAAATAATGCAATGCAGTCACTTGTACAATCAGTTCATTTCATATAATTCATGTTCATAGTCGGTACAGAGTAAAAAGAAACTGTAAAGTAGATTTTTGGTTTACATGTGAGGGCGGAGCCAGCAGGTGGAGTGTATTATTGGGAGAGTATGTATGAACCAAAAGCTTGTCATAAATGTATACTGAAAAGAACTACCCTGCTTCAGAAATGGAAACAAATACATGTATGCGTATGACTTGTATATGAGTTAAGAAAGAATTGTCCTTCATTTAACCATATGTTTTTAGGAACCACAGCAAAACAGTAGTTTGTAGGGGTCAGTGTACCTTATATATTTGTTTAAACATCTAGACGTCAGATGTCAGTGAGATTTGAACAAATACTGATGCTGCTGTATCAGCCACCTTTTTCTTTGCAATTATTTTTAATTCAATTGCATTTCGAACAAAATAAATAGTCAGCATAAACACCATATTTCCACAGTGACATTGCCCAGGGCTTGTGTTCTGAGTGCAGGTGATCTTCATACAGCTCTCCTTGCACTGGATCTCCATTTGAACAGGCTAATTAGTGGGCTGCATCTCCTCCTCTGGGCTCCTCCTCAGTCAGAGACCTGGGCTGAGCTGTGCCAGCCCGGCTGCAGACAGCTGCTGACTGGTGCATTTCCAGTCAATGCAGTCAATGCAGTCAATGCAGTCCTCCTCTAATCCTGAACCTCCTGCTGTGAGCCTGTTGTTGGAGAGGCATCACAAAGAACATATGACAGTGCTGATAAGAGGGGCTATATTCGATCTTGTCAAATTAAAACGGATCACTCTGGGTTATTATGCTGTGTTTGTTCCATGTTATCGCTCTCAATTCAAGGATCATTCAATGTATTCATGTGACTAAGGGCTTGTGTCTTTTCTTGTGAGTTTTCCAGAACAACAGTTGATAGAGCATAGAGTGAATTATTTATTTGGCTCTTCTGAGTGTGGATGAAGGGTGTCATTCAGAGGTGAGAATGGAAGCAGATCTCAGTAGATTTGCAGGTCAGGTTTCTCATGCCAGACCAGAAGAAAGGCTCTGGCATGAAACCGACAGCTCTGAAGAACACTTCCCCTCTTGTCAGCTTCCTTCTATGAAAGAATCATCACAGACTTCACATTTGCTCTTGTGTTTGGGGATCAGACACTGTACTGAAAACTGTGAAAGTGCACTGTGCTAATTGCTCATTGCTGAGAGTAGCATCCTTGCAGAGAATTATGAATGATTTATCCAGTTATTACTTTGTAGCTGGGATTGGTGCAGTGTTCTGTTAAAGGGCCCATATTATGCTATTCTATTCTGCTCTATGTTATAATAAGGCCGGGCCAAAAATTGAAAGGTCGATACATCGCGATCTCTACTTTGGTTGATCTCTGTGATGAGGCATGCGCCTTTTAATCAACTGATCTACAGCCAGTCATATGGCATTTATGCTCTCTTGTTTAGGAAAAAATAGCCTGAGCCACAGCGTGTCCCGTTGTTTCCTCACAAGTTTTGACTTAAATCTGCACAATTTGACTAAAAGTCCAGTCTCTCTCTCCCTCTGCCTCTGTGTGTGTGCAGTGCCCTCTCTCTTCTCCTCACCTCTTCTCCTCTTTCTCTCCTGTTGTGCTTCTCATCTTTATAATCCATGTTATGGAATGTAAATGACTATTGTCTCACCCTCTATGACCTCATTTAGTGCATGAACATGGCACGTGTTTCAGTTGATAGCGGTAGCACGCACGTGCTTTTAGGCTTAATATACTGTACAAACTCATTCCAAAATTTAAATGTGAATTTCTCCGGAATTATTGGTCCTATCAACACTAAATAAAAACTGTAGTGATTCTGACACCCTGCTCTTTATAGCTGAAGTATGTCTATGTTTTAATAAGATGGAAGAAGATCGAATCGAAAATCCAGATTGATCAGTATGAGGGGAAAAAAATCATGATTCTTTTTTTTTGCCATATTGCCCAGCTCTGTTATGATGTTTCCTCATCACAAACATACCTAGAGTTGTGTTTCATTTCGTTTCATTCACACATGTTTAACACACAAATCCTACATATTTAAGATGAGTTCTTCTCTTATATGGCAAACGGTCTATTCCACTTTGTGACGTCTTGTGGTAATCCAGGAAGTGCTCCACTGTGTTTTTAAACTCGATACCCCTTCACTAAAATCATTTGAATGATTTCAGCCCTGGAACTGGCAATCTCTTCTGAACTAAAAGGCAAAAGGTAGCTCAAGTCATTGTTACACATAGTCCGCTAAAGTATGATGAGCTGTTTGCAAAAGACCTTAAGACAAGATAGTAGCTGTCAGGCAAATCTAGTATAGTATTTCCCCTTGTCATTGCATTCTGTTCCCATAACATTACTGACCACTTTACATAACACATTCATATAGAAGATGGGTGAAGTGTGTTTGTACATGAAAGTATGTAAACACCAGGATTAAAGAAAGTCCACTGTGTGATTTGTATCAGTATGTCACACCAAGACTTTATTCGAAATGCTGGGAGTGAGAATAAAACCTCGCACAGTCTTTGTATCAAAATGAAATGTGTTCCATAAAAAGTTTGAGCTGTCTCCTGCAGTCTGAACTCACAGGAAGCACAGTAATGTCTCCTTTAGCTTCATAAATCCCAACAGTTTTAGAGTAGACAGTAAACAGTTAGGGCTTCGGTGTAAGTACCTGCGTCAGAGGTAACTGATGGCGTGCATTTTCACAGCACACTTGATTGATTCGGCTGTAACAGTGACAACAGGCCTCCCCTGAGTTTGACTGTGCATAATTCTGTGATTAATGTTGCACATCCCAAAATCGCCCCGCTGCAACACAAAATCGAATTAAATCACCTGGATACGATCTGTAATTGATTGGGAATGTCAAAAGGCACGAGCCATACCATTAATAATGCCAGGAATTTTTCAGCAAATGTAGATTAAGTGATTGCTTTTTATACTGTGTTTATTGGTCACATAATGTATTTCATCAAGCTTGTTGCTGTCAGAAATGAAGAATCCGTATGGTGCAGCATCTTTCTTCCTCCTCTCACTATTTCACTTTGACATTTGCCTATGTCATCAGTCCCAGAGGCCCAGCCAGTGCTCATGTCCCACTGTGTACAGAGGCAGGAGCCACACAAGCAGTAAATGGGACCACTGTACCCTTGCATCACTTCACACTGTATGACTTTGTCTCCAATCAATACTGTAAATGATTGAAGGCACCCTATATGCCAAATGATATTCATTGAAGGGAATGGTGTTCCCTTGGGCTGTCAATAAGCCACAGCACATTTCAGCACTGCTGGAGATAGGAAATGCCTACTTTGTCAGATTGTGTTTTCTATGAATAATAATTCTAGGCTTTGATAATTCTTTTGAGAGCATTGTCTCAGCAGATATCAGTGAAAACAATAGAGCAGTGCCATGCGCCCCTTTGAGCCTAAGCGCTGTGAAAGTGAGTAGTCTTACAATATCTGCTGCATTTGACCTTGGCATCATGATTAGAAATAACTAGCACCAACAACTGCCAAGACATGGTTGTAAATCAACTTAGTAAGGTGAACAGCGGCAGAGTGGTTAGCAGCTTTGCCTTAGATTGCCTGGCGATTGTGGGTTATTTGTCTGGACTGGTCCACATGGAGTGGAGTGTACGGTGTAGCTCTTTCTCCCAATGTCCAAACACAGCACAATGGACAGTGATGGTGAATACAGTTAAATGGACATGTCCCTGTTAAAAGGAACTCTACAGTATTTGTTTTGATTTGTAGGTGGTGGATAAACAGGCTACAGTATTGTACATTTTGCGTTATTATTGTGACTGTAGAAAAGTACAGAATATTTTTTGTACTTGGCAACCATGTACCAACCAATGTATTCCTAATTATGGTAAACTGTATATCTGGGCCTCACCCTTTGGGCCACTGACTTTGATGTCTCACTTTTTTGTCAGAAATAATGAGTGCACACATAGAATCATTAGCATCCTTCACTCTACCATCCATCCTTTGCAATTCATATGAGCCCCTCTCCTACTGCACCAGTTTTGATGCATACCCCCCGAGCTCTGCTGACCCACCATTTTTAGGCAGAAAACATGCTAGGTGCTAGGTAAACGAGCCTGATACATTATGGGAATGTGAAGGTCCAGCAGCTCCTCCGCTCATGTGTGGCAGCCATTATTATTCTGGCTGTCAGGATTACACACTTACTGAGCGGATGATGCCGTATGAGCGCCGCTGGTCTGATAGAGCCATCAATACCTACATCCTTGGCCTCATTCTGTCTGTCACTGTTTATTCCTCTGTGCATGTTGCTAGGACTTTAATAAAGAAGTGTGGGAGCTTTGACCTGCCCTCACACTGCAGTGACTTCACCAACATGTGTGCTGCTCATTAACCACCAGACACAACCAAGGATGCTGGAATAATTATCAGCCTGGACCATAGACTGTATATATAAATGGACATAGCTAACCCTCTAGCTGCCACATTCCAAATAGGAAGTGAACATCGGGGCGCTTTTGACTCCATCGTCTCCAATTTTTGTACATTGAAAATTTGTCACCCCTCTTCTGTAACTGCTTCAGGCAGCCTTATAATTTTGGTCTTAAAATATTTGTATTAACCCGTTCTGCATGATCTGGGTGTTTTTATTTTGCTATTTTGTCCGTAAATAAATTTCTGTTCCTAATATGGAACTCGGCTCCAAATTTGCTCGTGCTAGTTAACTGCTAGCCTCATGAGCTTCATTTGACTGGAGCTGAATGCCATGTGTGATGTTATATTCTTAGTCCACTTCTTTATACAGTCTATGGCCTGGACTGAGTATGTGTAAACTTAACTAATAACTAGTGCTTAAAAAAATTTAATTGCAAATTATCATCATGAATGTCATAGTTAACCTGCGAATAATTGCAAATTAATCACACATTTTTGTCCCTTGAATCATTATTTTAATACTCTTATCAGCATAGAAAAGTGGATAGACTTGCTTTGTTAAAATGTTTATTTTTTATTTTTTATTGCAAACCATAACAGTTGTCAGTGAGCCCACTTTAAACGCTTTTAGCAGAGAATATAAGTCCTGCGGCAGAAATATCTCTTAAATAGTGAGACAGATATGACTCCTGCTGCGATACGTGCTCCTCCGTGAGTTTATAATAACAGCTTGGAGGAGTGAGGACAGACGGAGATGAGGCTGCAAAACTTCTGTCGCTGTCCACAGTCGTTATCAAAGGTAAGTGTGGATTCGCCGTATGTTTTGGAGCGGACTTTATTCACTGTTTTCCTTATATGAGTTACATCTGCGCACCTGACAGGGCTGTATAGTGAAGTTGTACGTGTGCGTGTATGTGAGCAACCGTGCCGTGCTTTGTCCCACCTCCTCCAACCGGGACTTCTCAGTTTTGTAGAAATTGTTTTCCTTCCTGTTTACAACCAAATCCTGTAGTTTTTCTAACCTTACCAGCAGTGGCCACTACTAGTTCACTACAAAAAGCATTAATCTCGCGATAAAGAAATTAACACAGTTAAAATTGTTTTGCGTTAACTCGTTAATAACAATATTTTTGACAGCACTACTAATAACCTAAACTGCACATTTTATAGGCAAATCACTATATAATCATAATGGTGATTTTTATAAAATTATTATTTAAACAACCTCCATCCGAATTATAAATGCTGTATTAAACTACGCCCAGTGCGATTAAAACATGTCTACAACAAAACGCTATATTGTTGAATAGCTCATTTTCCAATTCTCCACGCAGGTACACAGCAAAAAGTAATATAGGTTCAAAGCTAAGTTTAATATCCTCATTAAGAAAACTTGATTTGAGTAGATTTGACTACTACTTCCGTTGGTAGAAAAATATCAACCAATGGGAGATTTTTTTTCTTGATTCATGCAAAATAAGATTTAGTTTAGTGCAAAGAGTTATTATTTTTCTGACATTTAGTGTAACAAGATGTATTTTCCTATTTTAAGTATGAAAAGGCGTGTTCCATTGATAGATCATTTTTCTTGTCTTGTGAAATTGACTAGAATCAAGATAACATTTTCTTAATTCAAGTCATTTTAATCTGGCAAGATTTAATTTTATACCCCAGTACTACCTTCTACTCTGGGCTTGAACACAGAAAACAAAATTCCAAACGGCAATTAAATAACTATTACTGTCACAGTTACCTAGAATCAATCTTGTAAGCACAAAAGAAATTGAAATTCACTTTATCTAGTTTCTCCTTTTGATTCTGTAAGTTTTAGTTTCCAATCTTTGTACTGAAGTCAAAGACATCATTTCTATTCTGATTAAACCACGAATATGAATCAGTCCACTGTGAAACTACTGGCTTCAAATAAAAAGATGATTCAAAGTTAATTTAGTGCAAGAAAAAATCACATGCCAGTACAGAGAACAGTGCTGATGGCAATAACACAACCATTTTCAGATTTTCTTTGTGTCAAACCAATTTTTCTTTGTATTATCCGTGTCTCATCTCTCATTGTCTGGAGCTGTTGCCATCCACTGTACTAGCTTCACCCATTATTTACCTCCATCTTGCCTCCTTTGTCCCTCTCCATCAGATCATTTCTTGGAGTTTGTGGCTCCTCCCACCTGGAGTAAATTCCCGCTGACAGTTTAATGACCATACAACATGTGGAGTGTATGAGAGGGGGCTAGCAGCTGGCTGACAGATGAGCAATGGGGAAGAATTGAAAAGAAAAATGTGTGTGGTTTGTCAAATCAAGTTCATTTTGGGATACTGGAAGCTACAATGCCAGTGAAAGGGCCCATATTAAGTTATTTTCTGCTCTGTTATAATGTTGTTTTCTAATCACAAACATACCTGGACTTGTTTCATTTGTGTTTGTGTTTCATTTCATTCATGTTTAACAGGCAAATCCTGCATATTTTGAGTTCTTCTCTCAAACAGAAAACACTAACTGGTAATACAGGAACAAGGTGGACCAGAGCATTTTGAGCTTGGGAGATGTTAATAAAGGATTAACCAAGTTAGATGATAAAAATTGCACAAAAGAAATAAACTCAAACTTCCCATAACCTGCTCAAGACAAGTATTCAAAAAATGGTTTTATAGCATGTTGAGATTAAAATCCCCTCTCAGCATTTTGCTTCAACCCCCTCCGGCATGATTGACAACTCCACCCCAAAATATGCATTTAATCACAGATTCTATGCTACATGTGCACAACTGCTCCATAAAGATAGCGCGCGTTGGACCAGATCGCAGAGATGGCTGTGGTTTGTGGACACGATTTATGTTGGATGTTATAGTAATACTGTGTATGTGGTCGTCATGTTTGGAGGTTTCATAACAAAAGCATTATGTTTGGGAAACAATGGGTCACATTCTAATCTGGGGTTAATTTAGAGGCTTTCTTTGTGGACCCATAATTTAACCCTTTATTCTCAGTGCAACAGCTAGAAATGAAAGGTCTTATATTATGCAAAATTGACTCTTGTGAGCTTTAAGCCATGTTAGAACTTTGTCACCTCAAAAACATACCCGGAGTAGTGTTTTGTTTAATTCACACATGTTTGAGAAATCCTTTATTATTAGTCTGTCTGCATCGCGAAAGTTCAAAATGCTCTGTTAGCAGTTGACATTTCCAGGGGTGAAATCATCCAAATGGTTCTAGTGAAGGTGTATGGAGTTTAGAAACACACTGGAGAACCTCCTGTATTACCACATGACAAACCATAGAGTGTTTTCTGTTTGAGAGAAGAATTCAGCCTAAATATGCTGGATTTGTGTTGTAAATATGTGAAATATTTGTGCATGAAACAAAACACAACTCCAGATTTGGATGAGGAAACAACATTATAACATAGATCAGAAAATAGTGTAACATGGGCCTTTTGATAACAGCTTTCATTCCTTTCCTTTGTTATTATTTTTATTACCATATGTCTGTGGTCTATAAAAGCGTAAATTAAAAGTTTATAGATTGCAAATGCCTGAAAACCTTTGCTTGTTTAGGATTTTCACATCCCCTCACTTATATTTTCATGAATTCAGCATAGTTGTCTTGATGGAACACTGATTGATTAGACTTGTTCTGCTGTTTCTGTAAAAAGTGTAAAATATAAGTGATTGCAGCAGAAGTGTGGCAGATATCCTAAGTCCTAAGTCACGCTCAAATGAACATCCATAAAAGCCACTTCACTCTCTGTTCCACATGGCGTTAGACAACTTCTCTTCTGCTCCTGAAATTGTGTTTTCATACCGTTTCCAATCATGTTACAGCTTGTTTGTTGAGGGAAATTTTTCAAAAACAAACAAATCAAGTTTATTCCAAACAAGTTTTTTTTTTATTTCTGCACTTACTGTTTCAATTCAATCCACATCACAGCTGTCAAATGACACAACAGCAGCACACACTTGTTGGACCTGGGATTGAACCAGTTTACTACTTGTGTGTAGAATCCCTCAGTCGTCCAGGAAGAATCCATGGCAAAAAAGGAGAAATTTAATTTGTCCTTTTTGCCAGTTTACTACTTATTATTGCTTATATTATAGGCCAACTATAGGTACTTTGCAATGACATCACGATGGGGGGTTCTGCATATAGTGTATGTCTATGTCGGAATGTTCAGCAGTTGCCATGGTGACATAATGCACCTATTAGAAAACAACCAAACAGCCAAAAAGTTTAAAGATGGTCTGAAAACACAAGAAAAAATACAAAATGGATTTACGGCTGGCTAATAGCTGACTGTTATTTAATTTGAGAGGGACTTTTTAACTATACAAAATCAAGTCTAACATAAGTAACAGAGCTTGAGACAGAGGAGTGCCTCCAGTTGTCCTCACCCCCTGGGAATCTTGATGACATCAGTTGCACGTATGTATCAATATATTTGCTCCTTCAAATACTATGTTCTACCACAATTGCTCAGACCTTGCGCCCAACACATAGTAAAACTCAGTCAGCTTTTTGCACCTGTGCTGTAGCTTAAACAGAAGAGATAGCAGAATAAATTGCATGCTGTACTCTAATCGACAAAAATTGAAATTTAATGCGTCCATTTTGTGAGAACTTGACATAAAAGGCTATGGCTTAATAGTACGGAGATTGCAGAACTTCTGTAATGAAAAGGAAATTAATGATCTAATTTGCAGGAGGGGCTAGTTTCTCTGCAGGATACGTTTCTAATAGCAATTTAGGAGAAAAGATGACACAAACTCTACGGTTTCTGACATATAAAGTGCACACTATTATAGGCAATAACATCACACGGTCAGTGAGTGTGATGCCTTTCCTTTGATTCACCGCAATGTTCAGGGCCAAGCTGATCTGTAGGATGTTTTATATGACATGACAAACCATTAAACGTGTTGATGGATTGAAGAAAATGACGAAGCTTTTACAGAAAGTCGAACATCCAGCCTCTCCTCCTCTCTATGTGAGCGAGGAAGCCTGGAGGGGAGATCATATCAGCCACACTCCAGTCCATTTAATCACATAGCACCAGGAAATAGATTCTGGGAGAAATACAAAGAGTGGAGGAGCCTCTGCAGGGTTACCGGTATTATTGGGAAAGGAAAAGTGTAGCTGAATATATTGTGCAATGCTGAAGTGAGGAGCAAAAAGACTTGGACCAAGGTCAAACCAGATTTCATGAAGTTAGGTTTATGGTCAGTATTGGAAGAGAATAATTCTTAGGGATGGTCCATGTATCAGTGTTAATATTGGTATGCTCTGTATTCATCAGATATATTTTTAAACAGACTAGTGAGTTAAAATGCATGTAGAAGAGTAAAATTATGGCTTAATCTTCATATAAACAATATCATAATCGATCACAAGCACTACTTATTTAAATTTAAAGTCCAGTATTTTGCACAATTGATTCTTGTGAACTTTAAGCCATGTTAAAATGCTGTATTCTCATCACAAACACTTGTGTTGTGAGTTGTATTTTGTTTCATTCGCACTTGTTTGTTATTAGTCTGTTTACATCTCCAAACCTCAAAATGCTCTGTTCCACCTTGTGATGTCAGGAAGTGAATTTAGAATATAACATCCATTTGTGGCCTAGCTATAGACCACAGCAGCAAATGTTGAATATCTGTAACGACTGAAGACATCCATATCAGACCATTCCTTGAACAAACCTTGGAATGAGTCATGATTAGAACATCTTGACTTTTGGAACATTTTACATGAATAATCAGTGTCACTATCCATGTATTGAAAGTTTTAAAGGGAGTGCTCTCCAGGGCCGAGTCATCACCTCCACTAAAGGTCACGAGAGACCATGATGGATGGGCACGGCCGTGGATTTAATTTAAAATAAAGAGCAATAAACGGTGGGCTGCTGCTGGTGGCATAGGGGATGATGAAGGAGCCATTAGTTAAGCAAAGGTCACTGGCTCCTCCCCTGACGCTGGCAGCAGTGACACACTGGCTCACTCTGATCCACTGACCAGTCCACATTACCACTGCAGCTGTCAGGGCGGGCACGACTTGGCTATAAGATGACAGGAGCTGGTTAGCATTATTGAAATGTGGGCTAAATGTTACTAGACAGATAGACATCACTATGCATAGGAAGCAACATGCTAGTCTGAATGCTAAATGCTCAGAGCGACAGTGGCTCAGTGGTATGAACCACTTGACACGATTACAAATTTTTAAGCACAATATATTGCCACTGACACAATAACAATAAAGCAAGATAATTCCAGTATACATTTTTTAAATAAAGTATAATTTAAAGGCATGAGTTGCAACAAATCACTTGGAGAATGAACTAATAATAAGCTGTAGAAGTTCAACCCCCAAATCTTATCATATTACAACTAAAATAATAAAAAAAATAAAAATAAAAATAAATAAACAATAAATATGGAACACAAAAATATTCTTTCAGCTTTCATATATTGAACAATAAGTCGATATAGTATTTATTGTGTTTAGAGCAGTAGTTCCCCAAACGGAAGGTTGGAGGATCGATTCCTGGTTGGATCAAGTTATGTCATTGTGTCCTTAGGCAAGACACTTCACCCGCATTGCCTTGTATGAAAGTGGTGTGTGCGTGAATGATTGGTGGTGGTCAGAGGCGCTGATGGCACAGATTTGCAGCTTCAGCCCCAGGGCAGCTCTGTATCTACAATAGTAGTTTACCCCCACCCTGCATAGTGTGAATGAATAATAACTACAGTGTAGTGCTTTGAGGGGCTTCAACAAGCCTGTAAAGCACATTAAGCGTAAGGCCTTATTATTATTAAACACGTCGCATTCAGTTTATTTGTAAAAACTTCATCTTGACATGCCCTTTCACCCATATTAATTTAATAATATTAATCCTTAAATAATTGATAATATTTTAAATATTATTTAAAAAAATAATAAAGTCAAGTAAATTCACAAGTTTTTAGCTTAAATTAACCAGATAAAAATTTGTGCTGTATGCGACAGTTGTATTCATGGGATTTGATCACTTTTAACCATTGTTATTTGCTGCTTAAAATCTGCATACAACTTTATTTGAATACTTTTGTGCGAAAAGATAATTGCATAATACATGACAACACAGCTCTCTAATAGGTTTCAGTTGAGAAGAGGGTGTGGGTGAGTTTTTAGTTCATTTAAATTGCTTAATTTGGGGACAGTAATTGAACTTGGCCCTACATATTGCCCCAAAAATATCGATATTCTTTATTGGCCATCAGTTGCTTGGAATTCTAAACAATTAGTATCAGCATCGGCCATAAAAAAAATAAAAAATAAAAAAATATTAGTCTATCTCGAGTTATTTGTTTTGGTATCTGTGCCAATTATTCATCACTTTGAAACCCATGGATACATAGTTCAATAATTCACAAAAAGCACCACAGTTAATGATTATTCATTACAACACTTATCAAATCACACATTTTCCCATTGTTTATGCCAGTGATCGAAAACAGTATTTTGCTGCTAAAACCTCTGTAACACATGGGTAATTTGCCACCTTCAGATGTTCCTCACTAATGGCTTTTAATAGAATCGTTTGGGCCAAAATTGTGACAGCATGATGTATCTGGCCAACGAGCCGAGCTAATGACTGCCATCAAACGTGATTTCTTTGTTCAACCATAGTTATCTCAGTCCACAGCGATTCATTTAGTGTCACCTTAGAACTGCAGCAGTTGGCACAGACACATGGCCCAGGCGCACATGAGTAAAGGATGCTCTAATACTGATTGCCTTGTTAGCGACATGAGCAGGTTTGTTTACAATATGGAGCCTCATTATAGGTTTTAGCACATACATGATAAATGGGGCGGTCTGAATTCAGCATAACAAGCTAAACTTTTGTGGAAGTCAAAGTTTACAGGGGAAAATATGTCTGAGGGTGTTTTGAGTGACAAAGTGGTAGCAAAAGGAGAAATTTAATTTGTCAACTGGACGTATTCGACCAAATAAACTCTGTCCAGTTGACAAATTAAATTTCTCCTTTTGCTATGGATTCTACCTGGACGACTGAGGGATTCTACAGACATAAAGTGGTGTATTTATTTATTTTGTTAATAGTATTTTCCTTGTTTTTTATGTTGGTGAGGGAAAACATCCAAAAAGACCTTGCTGTGACTTGAGAGTTCTAACCACTTTGCCGCTGTATTGGTAATAGTCCTCTATACACAAATGGTAAAGGCTATATATTCAGACCCAAGTCGCTAGAATCAACCATAGGCTGTATAAAGAAGTGGACTAAGGGAGTGTGACTTCACCCAGTGTTAGGCTCTAGTCAAATGAAGTTTATGAGGCTAGCAGTTGGGAGCGAATTTGGAGCCAAGTTCGATATTAGGAGTAGGAATTTATTTTACAAACAAAATAGTGAAGGAAAAACACCACGATCATATAGAGCGTGTTACTACAAACATTTTAAGACTAAAATGACAAGGGTCATTGCAGCAGTTACAGAGAGAAGCGTGACAACTTCTCAATGCAAGTCAATTGGAGCCAGAGTTGATGGAGCCGGAAGTGTCCCCATGTTAACTTCCTATTTGGAATCAACGCATCAATCTTGACCAACAGTGACCAACTCTTCAACAGTGATCATTCATGTTTGATCAGACTGTTTTTTTTGTTTTGCTTACAGTCGGTGTCCATAAACATTCCTATATCGCTCCTGAACCATATCCACGTTTTTTTTCCCATTTTAATTTCCTCTTATCAGATGCTTCTTTGAGCGCCCCTATACTCACAAGGCTTTATCAGCTTACCACTCATTTACATGTATAATCGTTACAGCCGCTTCTGGAGCCATTTCCTAAAAAGCTTTATGCAAATCGTAATTAACGGTAATTAAAACCCAGGCAACCTTGAATGGGAGCCACGGCGCAGTGCATCGTTTACAAAGGCAAATTGAATCTAACGGTTTGACTGCACGAGGCTGGCGGGGGGTCCAAGAGAAACTCAGTACGTCCTGTTTGACATTTGGACCAAAGAACTGATACGGCCGCTGTCTGGACACAAGCCAACTGTTGATCCTAATCTGGAAATGACTGCGCCACAATTACAAAGTGGATAGAGCAGGCAGAGTGCAGAGATAGGACATGGGTCATACTGCATGTTAACTCATATATACCCGAGTTGATTTTAAAAGGGAGAAAGTTATAGCCGTGATCATTATCAGAATGTGGCTTTATCTCACTTTGCCAGGTGTGTACAAAAAAGGCTATAGCAATTATTGATTCGAGTGTTGTGTAAAATCATATAGCTATTTCAAAATCTTACAGTACAGTTTTATCAGCATGAGGTATTGATTCAAAAGTAAAACAATATTTGTGATATTTTGAAGACTCACGGTACAAAAGCAGTTCATTGACTAGAATTAATTGCTTACCTAAAGTCATTTTTATTTCCTAATATGGCTATACTTAAGTAGAACAGAGACTGTGGTTTTAATAGCTACCTCTGCTTTTTTTTTTTTTTTTTTTTTTTTTTTACAGCTACAGCAACAATAACACATGTAAACATCAGATAATTGCTTTGACTTTGCCAATTTTTCCAAAGGCAAATATGAATTTGTACTATACAGTTATAACTGGATTATCTTTCACAGTAAGACTTGTGTTATATAGTCATTAACAAATGATGGAAGAAGTACTCAATTTTGTTACTTAAGTAAAAGTACAGATACCGGAGCAAAAAATACGCAAGTAAAAGAGTAAGAAATAAAAGTATTTGATGCAGATTATGAGATCTAATAAAGCTTCAAATGTGGTGTTTTTCATACAGATTTGTGCAGAATTTTGACAGAAATAATTGAATCAATTTTTTTAGCTGTTTTTATTTGTATAATTTTGCTTGCTCAGACAACAAATGTGTTAAAAATAATCCCCTCCAACTATAATACAAAATATTTTTACTTTTCAGTCATGTTCCAAAATGTTGTGTAGTAGAAAGTACAGATACCTGCTCTCAAATGTAGTGAAGTATACAGTCCCTGACAAAAGTCTTGTCGCTTATCCATTTTGTAGAAACAAAAGCTTATAACCTGACTTTAAATTAATCGATTGGTTTTAGAAATTTCTCATATGAAAGCTAAAACCCTCCCAAATTATGCTCAATATACTAAAATAAATTTGCTTCACTGAAGAAAGATTGATCATTTAATGAACACAGAAAGGTCAGATTTTGGCAAGACAAAAGTCTTGTCGCCTACAGAAAATTGAACAAATAATTTACTTCAAATACAAAAATATGTTGCATAACGTCAGTGAATTAAGTAGTGGTGCTGTGAGATCCATATTTAATATCTTGTATGACTTCCATGAGCTTGAAGGACTGCATCCATGCGGTTCAACAATGATCCATACAATTTGTTGATGAAGTCATCAGGAATAGCAAAGAAAGCAGTCTTACATGCCTCCCAGAGTTCATCAAGATTCTTTGGTTTTGCCTTCCATGCTTCCTCTTTCATTCTACCCCAGACATGCTCAATGATGTTCATGTCTGGTGACTGGGCTGGCCAGTCCTGGAGCACCTTGATCTTCTTCGCCTTGAGGAACTCTGATGTAGAGATAGAAGTATGCGATGGAGCACCATCCTGCTGCAAAATTTTACCCCTTTTATGGTTGGGAATGTAAGAGGTAGCTAATACTTCTTGATATTTTAGGCTATTGATATTGCCTTCCACCCTGCAAATGTCTCGCACACCCCCATACTGGATGTAACCCCAGACCATGATTTTTTCGCCACCAAACTTAACTGTTTTCTGGGTGAATCTTGGATCCATGCGGGCTCCAGTAGGTCTCCTGCAATATTTGCGGCGGCTGTGATGTAATTCAACCGAGGATTCATCTGAGAAATCCACCTTCTGCCACTTTTCCAGTGTCCATCCTTTTAGCAGGCTGTGGGCCTTGGCAAATGCCACACGGTTTTTTAATTGCCTTTTGTTTAGTGCTGGTTTCTGTGCACTGATTCGACCATGGAGGCCATTTCGAGACAGAATTCTACAAACTGTTCTGGTTGACACAGGGACTTGAGGTGACCAGGCCTGTTGGAGCTCTGCTGCTGTGGAAAAGGGGCTGGCCTTGGATTTTCGAATCAACAAATGGTCCTCCCGAGCAGTTGTCTTGCGGGGTCTGCCGGACCTGGGCTTGTCAAAAACATCTCCAGTCTTTTCAGATCTTTTTCTTATTCTTTGTACTTGACGCTGAGACACATTGAAGGTGTCAGCCACCTCAGCAGTGGATCTGGTCTTCAGCCTCTTGATAATTAACGCTTTGGTCTCAGGGTGGAGCTTAGGCATGTTGTCAGAGGTCGAATTGCAGTTGATGTGAAGGTCTGGTGTGCTGGGGTTCTTTTTATACACACCCACTAATTGATTGATCAGTAACTAATCACAGGTGAGGCTGTAATCTAGGATTGGGTGCATCATATGACAAGGCGACAAGACTTTTGTCTTGCCAAAATCTGACCTTTCTGTGTTCATTAAATGATCAATCTTTCTTCAGTGAAGCAAATTTATTTTAGTATATTGAGCATAATTTGGGAGGGTTTTAGCTTTCATATGAGACATTTCTAAAACCAATCGATTAATTTAAAGTCAGGTTATAAGCTTTTGTTTCTACAAAATGGATAAGCGACAAGACTTTTGTCAGGGACTGTAGATACCTAAATTTTGTACTTAAATACAGTACTACTACTTTTACTTTGTTAAAAAAGGAAATAAATAAGCAAATATTTCTAAGTGCACCCATTTAGAGTAGACATGTTGCTTTAAGTTTATGACAGTACAAAGTCAAGTTCTGTTGAAACTCAACAAATTACACAGGAAGTACGAAGCGCATTATGAATATGACTTGCACATTGTAGACTTGGCAGGATGTAATAAAGCTCTCCATGTTTGAGCTTCATCTAAAGTACAATTAGCACCTGTATTTACTTATTATCTATTAATCTTTTATGCTTTCCTCAGCGAGTGGCTTTCTTTGACTACATGCGGCATGAATGCATAAATGCCGCTTATAAAAGTACTTCCAATTAGCTCGGCAAATGCTACATATTCAGAGCACACTTCCATTACCGTGAACCTTTTACTACTAATTTGCTTTTGGTTTTAAGAGCAGCTTTCAAATTACCTCCTGTTTACAAGCCGGAGGTCAGTAGCTTCAAGGTCAGACTTATGGAAAATTGAATATGCGGAGGCTTCAATGGTATATGCCTTTTTTATTATCTACTGCAACCCCAAAGTTAATGAGGGATGTATGGAGCCTTAATTTATTATTCACAGTGATTGGAGATGTGGAGATGATGTCTAAACAACGTGCATCAGACTATATTTTGTTTTTGAAGTAGTATGACATATAGCTGGATTGCCAGATAAGGTTATAAAACTGGTAGAAGTCCAGGTATTAGAAACCAGATGGAACAATTTTCTTTTAAAGGGCCTACATTATCTATGTTTCCTCATCAAAAACATACCTGGAGTTGTTTCTTTCAAACATGTTTAACACACAAACCCTGCATGTTAAGAGTTCTTCTCTCAAACAGAAAACACTCTCTTACATCTTTTGATGTCATGAGGTAATACAGGAAGTGCTACACTGTGTTTTTAAACTCCTTACACCTTCACCAGAATCATTTGGATCATTTCAGAGCTATAATTACCAATCTCTACTGAATTAAAGGTAAAAGATAGATGTTCATTTAAACTAAGGCTTCATGACATCACAAGGTGTAAGGATTACTCCATTGTGAATGAAACAAAACACAACTCCAGGTATGTTTTTGAGGAGGTAACAACATTATAACATGAGCTCACAGGAGTCCATTTTGCATAATACATAATACTTTATTATGATGGCAATATTGCTTTGTCTTTGATCCAGTAATGAAGTGTCTGGGAGTAATTAAAATTGTTAAGCCCTCATGAGATGCTTTTACTTCATATTGGGTGTACATAAACATACATCAAAACTAGCCATAAAAATTGGATGCTACGTGGAAATCTGATCTTCCATCATATTCCCATGCGTTCCTTATCGCCGTCAGTACATTGCTAAAGAGACGTCAGAGCAGGTGTGATAAGCCTGTCTATGCTGTACAGGTCCCCAAGCCTTCTGATACACCCCCCTCCTTCACGCCATCCACCCCGCTCCCTTTCAGCCTGACCACCCTCGTACTATGGACCGATAGCTGTCTCCTCTTATCTGACAGCTTCTACTCCGCGGGGACAGATTGAGGCTTATCGGGGGAAATGGAGCTGACCATAACTCCCCACGCATTGGATTCTAGTGCCTCGATGGCTCATATAGAAAATATACAGTATACAGTGTACACTTTCACTGTATACTATAACATGAATGGTTCAATAAAGCCAGCGGGATGTCCTCTAAGCCTTATCTGCCCTCTATCATCACAGTTTGGTCGTCCTGCTGCAAATGGGACATAGGCTTGGATTTAAACAGGAGGTCAGTAGCCCCCCCTCCCTGGCTCATCAGAGGAGTACAGGATATTAAAGAGATAAATGGTAAAGAGATGGAGGATACAGAGATGTGCAGGCTGGAAACGTAGTATTGTTCTTTGATTGATTGTTATGCCCCAACCAAGAACAAAATGACGGCTCTTATCTGCAGCATTGTTTGGCACATACTTACATTCAGGCTGGGAGAAGGATTTCAAATGTTTTTGCAGCTGTCACAAGAAACATTTATTATAGACAAGTTCAGTATTAACAGTATATCTTATGTTGACAGGGACAAAGTTAAATTAGCCAAAAAAAAAGAAAACAGAGAAATAACAACTCCAATCAGTATTTTAGTATATTGCTGATTTCTAGATAAAGTGAACATCACACACTATAACTGCACTATTACCAGGACCTTCTCACAACTTCACAAATCCATTTCTCTGCTCAACAACATTTAGGAATTATGTATTTCCGTGTATTTTTATGGAATAAAAATAATGTAAGATTATGATGTAAAGACTGACCAACTAGGTTACAATTTAGGTCATCTTGTAGTAGTTTATTTGAATACATATAGGTTGAATAAATCAGTGTGTTTCAAAGATATGCTCTCTCAGTGCTTGTTCCTTACATGATCATGGAGGGGCCTGTACAGTCTGTGTTTAATAGTTTGGTGACAGTTTCAGACAAAGAGATGCAGATGCAGAAATGCCACATGTGTAGTGTTGCAGGTTGCTGTGTCTGGGCATCACGCCTAATGGGAGGTCCAGGTTAATGTTTTGCTGCTCTTTGAATTAGTAACATGTAGTTAGGCCAAATGTAAATGAATCAATCAATATAATGGCACCCACTATTAGGCTGTTAATGATGATGTAAGGGAGATGCACTAATCTTACAGACATTTTGTATTCACCAATAACTTATGAAGTTATCATTATTGCTAATGTTAGGCTGCTGTCGTTTGTCAAACTGTGCTGTGTGTGTACCAGACACTTGAATCTGTTTACATGACAACAATAACACATGAAAGGCTTGTTCTAATGTTGAGCTCCTGTTGATTACCCAGAATGCACCTGTAGTCATCGTTATTATTGCTTCCAATGCCTGACAGATCAGCCATCATCCTGACAAAGGGCTTAGGGCTGGGCTGGTTGGAGAGTACAGTGGCTAATTTGTACTCTGAGCATGTCTTTAGCAGAAAGCCCAGGAACATTCACACATATATCTGATCTGGCTCAGGGCCAGACCTTCAGCCGCCTGAGGAAAGAGATCTGAGTGTGGAAATGTGCTGGAAACCTGCTTAAGAGCCTGAGATGCTGTGTTTCCTTCAGTGAACTTAGAAAGTGTGTTTTCTTCAGTTACTACTTAACTCTCCCGTCAGATATCCACTTAACCTCTCATCAGACATGACAAACAACTGATTAACATGGTTCCTCTTGCCTTTCTTTAATGCAGACACTAATCCCATGTTCTCTGCTACACATCTACTATCTCACAGACTGGTGTAGAGTTTATGCCACAGAAATCCTACCCTGCCAAGTCTTTAAAGCACTATAACATAGAGCCGTTGCAGGTTGTTGCCCCTTAGAGCATTGTAACTAAAAATAAGTGGGAATATAAAGAGGAGATACTGTTTCTATGTGTATAAAATAGGGCTGTGCACTCTTGCAATGTAATAAATGTAATGAATAAATGAAAGATTTACTATGAACAGCTTAAAAATCGTAGGTTAAACTTAAAAATCTCCATGGAGACTTGCAAGCCAAATTACAGGTTAGATTTGTGAAGAGGCGACCCCACTCACAATAAGATTTTGGGTTTTTTTTTAAGATTTTTTGTGCAATAAGTAACACCTGTAGATCAATAAATGCAAGACAGATTGATTTAATAACATACTCTGGACAATTTAAACCAATTAACATCTGCATAGAGATAAACGGGTTGCGACCCCTCTCCAGAAAAGTTACACAGTGCACCTTTAACTGTACCTGGTAGTTGTTGACCAGTGCATTGTAGGTCTTGAAGATCTTGGTGGATATTTGGCCTATTTAAAATCTTCTCATGTACTAAGCTTTCGAGTGCCACTTGAAAGTCATATAACTGCATCTTGTCACACATTTGGTAGACGTACAGATCACGAAGCACTGCCAATTCTAGTGTTAACCAGACTGGAGGGAGAACACGCCGCCACTATCGCTGCATGTGGCTCTAATAATTAGGCCGGGATTTCTCTCTCCCAGTCTGGGGATTCAGGCTTGCTATTTATGCTAATGCGCTGGGCAATTAGCGAGTGGAAACAACTAAAAAAAGTCTTCATCTGTATTCAGCCCGGAGACTCCCCACCAGCGGACACTCTGATCACTCTGACCTCCGAAATATTCCACTTTTTACACTCATCGCACGCCTTATGTGTGTCCCAGAGCCGTAGGAAAGTGTCTCCTCTGATTTGCTTCGATTTTGCGGAAGTGTGCGCAGGAGGATGGCCTCGTATCTGAGCAGCAGGCAGGCGGGGTAACTCTTAGTTGGACAGTACACATCCAAACGCCCTCTTCTGATTGGCTTTATGTCCTGAGGGGGCAATTAGCAGCGGGTCAGAGAGGGTCCGGTTTGCCTGTTGCACCACCGAGCCTCTAATGTCCCATTGTGTGGAGGGGCAAAATAGGCAAGTGATGACACCACATCATCATCAACAATAAGGATACTACATTAGCAAAAACCACTTATACACATTTTACATTGAATTAGAAATTGTTGAGTAGCTAGTGGGACATGTCCATTTTGTCCTGCTCGAATGGCGTGTGTGTGTGTGATGGGGCCCACTGGGAATTGACAAACCCAGAGTGACTCCGCCCCCCAGCTGCTGCTCACACGCTGTAATTGCAAAGTGTTTATGCGCGGTTGACATTTAGATATTTGAACAGGCTTTGGCATAATCCCGAAAGAGGAAGTGTTGAAGCCCCTCTATTTGCTTGTGACATTTATGCACACGGGGCTACGTAGGACGACATGGATCTGTGAATGTCCCACAGCACTACTCACAGTGTCTGTTGTTTAATTGTTCTTCTGTATTCTGTATAATGTTTCTTTTTATATAAGGTTTACAAAGGTGTAGACTTCATGCATAATTCATAATGTTGCTGCATAATCAGTTTGAAAGTGATGGCCACACTATTGACAAAGGTATCGAGCAGATCCAGCGTCAGTGTTACAAAGGCTTTGAGGCTTTAAGAGAAGATTTTTAGACATATTTTTAGAACATGATTGTGTGATATAAATTCGCCTGTACGCACAAAGCAAGTTTCTTCATGTAGCAAATCTGTGCATAATCATGAGCAACTAAAAAGCTGTATTGTGTGTTTGAAATTTAAATGTGAATATTGTGATGAAAAACACGTTTTCAACAAGGACCAATTGTTAAAAAAAAAAGAAAAAAGAAGAATAAAGCGAGTAGAGTGAGAGTTTTGCTGCAGCAATATTTATACTTTGCTACTCACTGGCCTTTGTGTCTCAAAGGTGTCAGTGGAGTTAAACAAGAGGATGGGTCAGGTATGGTCCGCAGATCTGTGTCAGGGCAGTTTGAGGAGAGCAAGAGCCAAAAGTATCCCTCCTCGGTGTCCTGCAGCAGCACAGCAGGACAGGGAGAACCAAGTGAACACATTTCTTACTCCACTCTGGTGTTTTGGTTGGTGATGAAAAGGTTCATTTCTTCAAAGTATCTCCTCTGGAAAGTCATTTGCTGCCGCATACAGTGTAATAGGTCTGTAGCATCTCAAATGTGATTAGTGAAGCCATTTACCTGAACTGAAGGTGCTACAATTTACACCATTTATTCCCCACCCTTGTCTGTTACAGATATCTCACCCCAGGCCTGTTACAAAATCCACACAGAAATGTTATACTGTCTAACACCCAATTTTTTCCAGTTATATGATGACCTACATATGAAAATGAAAACATGGTAGATTTGTATTTCAGCATTGACAAAGGCTTCACCATGAATCAGTCAGTGCAAATACTAAAGAAATGTCTCGCAGGCGGTATTAAAATAGATACTTGCCAAGTTGTAAATCATGCAAAAAATAAATAAAAGCGTCTTCTCACTTTCATTCTGAATGCATGCCCTCTAATAAATCTGTCGGGGGGAAGAGACTTACCTCGCACCCCATGGCCTCTTTTTATGGTAATGTTAATCATAACATTTGGAGTTCAGGATGCGTCAACACAATCCAGTTTCTGTGCCTTTTTAATTCACTTCATTTACCGTTTCTCTGCTTCCCAGTCAACTCGTGTTTTGCAGGAATTACAGAAAATAAACTACCTTTGGACATTGGAAGTAGAGAACCCATTTGAATCAGCAGGCATGTTTTTCTTCATAATCAGACACTTGCATACTTACTTGCCTTCCAATCAACAGTGGTGTAAGAAGTACTCAATTGTGTTACTTAAGTAAAAATACAGATGCTGGAGTAAAAAAAATACTCAAGTAAAATTAAAAATGTCACATGAAAAATCTACTTAAGTAAAAGTATTCAATTACCTCTTTAAAAATGTACTTAAAGAGTAAAAGGTAAAAGTATTTTGCACAAATCTAATAATCTTATCTAATAAATATAGCAAAATATAATAAAAACAACAATAAAAATACTTATTTATTTTTCCATCCAGTTAAAAATGTAATGGAGTAGAAGGTACAGATAAAAAGTAAAAAGTAAAATGTTCTTAAGTAAAGTACAGATACCTAAAATTTATACTTTAGTATAATACTTTACTGTTTCCACTACTCAAAGAGCTGTATTAGTTAGTGAAAAGTGCTAGTAAGGAGTAAGGAAATATTTTGATTTGGAATACTTTGTGCTGACTTCTACTAATTTCACTAATTTGGAAGCAGTAGACCACATCTAGTCAAAGATTAATATTAGGACTTCCTTGCTGTTTGAGATCAAGGTAACTCAACACAAAATAATTTCTGTTCCTTTTCAAAGCGTTGTCCTCTATCTTGTTTTGCTTCTCATCATTCTAGGTCACCTGTGCCGCATAGAGCGTTCCAAATAGCAACTCATTTCTGACTCTGAATATGTAATAGGACAGACGTGCTTGCTTTTCCATGTCCTATCGTTGCTTTCATTTACCAAACATTCCTTTCTTGAACCTGACAATGGCCCACATTTGCACTGGCATCTCTTTTCAAACACCCTTTCCCACACCATCCTCCCAATCATAGCACAGCAGCCAAGTCGCAGCATATAACAAAGACCTGTGATTACATAGCAATCCATAGCTATTACCCAAGAGGTGGAAAACATGAGCCATTTGAAAAAAAAAAAAAGACAGAAAAAACAGCCCTCCACTACAGCATGCTTCTATCTCCTCATTCCTGTCTTTTCCCGAAACACTGACCACTAATGATAGCCTTACCACACCTGAGCATCCCAATGACAGCTTGCTCTAGTATCTACAATGGGAATTTGAAATGAATGGATGGGGAAAAATGCTTCCCTGAATCACAAACCGCAAGACATTTCCTCAGGCAAAGGCCATACAGCATATGGGACCCAGGCCAGACAATGACTTCTTCGCTTTTAATACACCCCTAATCAATAGTTGTAGCGATACAGATTGAATTGATGTGAATGATTATACAGTAAATATATATTTGTTCAAAAGTGTATTGACAGTGGTGTAAAATGGCTCTTGCTGTGTGATGCCATTTGTTAAGGGATATCATCGATTAGATGCTGGGTCCAATTACGCTGATAGATCCCATATAACAAACAGTTTGGAGTGGATAGAATAGTTTTATTGTTTGCATGGGCGTGTGGAGTTTAGCTGTAAATTATCTGCAGTTATAGACGGATTTCTGTGCCTGTTTTCCCCCAGCTGATTTCCCAGGAGGCAGTCACAAAACAATGCTACAAGCAAACAGCCACATGCTTTCTGCCATGTTGTGGATAATTAAATGTTAACCAACATGTGGCTATGTTTTTTGTTTTTTGTTTTTTCAATTTCATTTAATCACAAACAACATCCAAACATAGAAAAACCTGCCTATTTGGCATATTATCAACTACTCTACTCTATTGTAGTCTAGTCAAGTGCATGTTCTTGAAGTCTCGCCAATGTACACTCATGGGGGGTTTCCAGGAAATTATGAATTCTTATTACAAATACTTGGAACAAACATACATCAGGATGTCCTTATTTGTATGCATCTGGCTTCTCCATTATAAAACTGCATAACCAAAAAGGGTGTTATTTCCTCTACTTTACCTGAAATTACTTATTGGCAATTTGAACTGATTGAAATTACTAACAATTGGGCACCATCGGTGTGACAAATAAAAACCTGCATGGACTCTATGTCTTGGGGCCCTTTCAAAGGCTGTTCACTTCCCTTTGCCCTTATCCAAAGTGATGTAATCACATTCACATCATCTGATGCCAGTTTTGAACGCACTGTTGCATAGTAATGGCTTTGCTCAAGTTTTAGTGCTGCTTTTTGAGTGGTTTTAGACTTTTTTAATGTTTGCCTCTGCTGAAATACTTCTGGCATAGGTCTTGGAGGTTTCCGGGGCAGTACGTTATATTCACTTAGAGTTGACAGCAGTGGGGATTGCTGTGCTCTGGCTGTGCACCACTTGACAGAGTGAGATCGAGGTCTCTGCTGCACACCCTCACAAAACTAAACAGCTTTTTTTGTCTGAAAGTTTTTTATCTTTTATATATTTTATATAGTGTTATCCACAGCAGTCACTTTAACAATGTAGCTTTTATGGCGTGCCTCATGCTCAGACCAAAGAAAAAGCTGTCGGAAAGGGCAAACTATTAAATCTATATGCCAGTCACTACTTGTGAAATAGCAGATTTGCTGTGTGACCCATTAGAGAAAAGTTTTAAAACAAGATTGCATGTTATGTTATGGCTATCTTTTATTATCCAGACTGTAAATTGGAAGTGTTGTCTGCCCTTTTCAAACACTGGAACTGCATCATGTTTTGCCCCTCTTCCAGCTGCTCACCACTTAACCTGAAGATATTGCCCACAAACCTATCTGTGTAACAGTATATGTGCATTGCCTCAACAGGGTAAACACAATAATGTTTTATCAGAATATAAACTGCCTCCATTGTACTGACTAATAATGTGTCGCCCCGAACACGGATGGCATTAGAGATCCCTGCGCTCCTTTGGCAGGATGTTCTGTTGTGACGAAATTAAATTCTGGAGCCATGATGTCAGATAATGTGCAGCTGACAAGACATCCCAGGGTCACGACAAGAGGAAATGGCTTCACCTCCTGAATAACGTCAGGTAAATGAGAAGTGGAGAGGAGGAAAATCAAAAGCATCAGCAGTAAATTGCTTACAGCTGGACAATTGTATCAGATGCTGAATACAGAAGTGGCTGTGATTGACATATACAGCCCATGCACGTGGAATAGTTGGCCAAAGAATTTATTGTGCAGTTGTTGAGGAAAAAATTTGTTTAACCGTTGAATGGAAATCAAATGAAGCTCAAAGAGTTGTCTTTGTGGTGGATTTTAATGCTTTCAAAAGGAACAGAAGGAACAATGTGATGCCCAGAGTGGGGTGCTCCTTACCTGACCAGCCAGTCCTTTCTACATTCAGTTTGAACCAAGAAGGGACTGGAACATACTGTATCTCTTAAATGTGTAAGACATCTCCTGTTCTATTCTCCTATTATTCAGAACAAAATATATAACTTCTTTTACCTGAGATAAGTAATAGTTTGGTGCTTCAGTTGTTGATTCTGTAAAAAATTGCACTGTTTCTCAGTCCTTGTTTTTTTTTCCCTTTTTACAGCCTCCTTTTTAATAGCCCATGGATCTCTGATTGGTTAACCCACCTGTCAATCACGCCCTCTGAAATCAGGGAGACAGGATAGGGCTCCAGATTCACTTGTCTTTGTAAAGTTTTGTCAAAGCGTGTGGTTCTGCCTGGTCAGGTAAGGGCGCTCCCAGACTGGATGAGATACAGATACCAGTGAGTGCATCAGCAGTGACAACAGTGCATAGAACATTACAGGATTTGATATGTCTAATGCAGAATGTGTTTTTTCCATTACACAATATGAAGTCTTTTGTTAGTGTGAGTAGCCCTTTTAATTCAAAGAAAACAACACACAACATGCCATTGCAACCTGTGCACACATCGAAAACATATAACTCACTTTTGCCATGATCGATCACAGATACACGGGTACAAAAAAATTCATGACCATTTTGTTTTGCTAAAAGCCCATTGTAGAGCCAGCCAACAATCAGAACAAAAACTTTTCCTCCTTGACAATGGCAATACTAATAAATTGTTAGCATCCTACCAACCTCATGAAAAATCCAATTTAAGATTTAGTAACCACTGCTCATTCAAACATGCTTTCAAATCACCAGCTCTAAATTCATCATTCTTTCATTGAGGAGATGAAATTTCTACTGGCATCCTTCTCTAGTTTGTTCTGCTTGTTTGGACGTGATTTTTCTCAGGTGATACACTATTGGGAATTAAATTAAACTTCCAGATAGGCAGTGATTATGTGAGCCAGGATTCCTATTACACGGCTCGGAGCAAGTGTAAACATTGCCATATTGTAGCGCTCTGAGATTCCCTGCATGATCCGTGTTCCCTCTGCGCCGACATACCTGCTGTGATCATCCTATCCCATATTAATCTACCAGACGGAGAACGCTTGGCTGCAAACTTTCAGAAATCTTCTCCATCACTATTTAGATCCACCGAGGGATACTGCTGTAATGAGTCTTCCAAGGTCTTGTGATTTTCATTTTTCTTGGTAGACTGTAGACAGTGTTGGAAAATAACTAAATACATAACTTTTAGATTTAGACAAGCTTTGCTGATCCACAAGCGAAATTATTTGGACATAGTAGCTCACACATTACAATAAATATAAAAACAAAGGGCAAATATATAAATGGTAATAATAATAAAATATAATATATAAATGAAAAATAACAAGAGACTGGTGTCAAATAAGGCATAATTATATACATGTATCATTTGAGTTTTTTTATTTTTTATTTTGAGTAACTATTCCAGTACATTTACTTTTTCACTTGATAGTATTCAAAATACAGTTACTTTTCTAAATTAAAAGGACAACATGGTGATAATTGATCATACAATTTTGGCTTTGGGCAGCACGATATTAGTGGGAAAAAAAGCAAACAGCTCTCGTAATGTGTATGCATGTGCTTTTTCCTTCTCTAATTAGACATAGGTTAATGCAAAGCCCAAAAAAAATCATGCTGTTTGTAATTACATATCATGTTCTTTACACTATAATTGAAATGCAACTTGATGTTGCATACTGAATACTTGGAATACTTCTAAGTAATATTCTAAGTAATATTCTAAGTATTCAGAATACAGTACTCTGATTGGACCATGTATCAGAGCACGTTACAAAATCCATTTTAATTTGGGTTTTCGGTATTCTCAAAATATTCTCCAACAGGCTTCTACATCTCCGTTCAAACAGTCAGAGATACAGGACTATATTCATACCATACTCCATACAACTGCACAACAAGTTTTATATAATAGATAATCCAGTGCTCTGTCAATCACTATTTCAGCTTTGCACTGTTTTCTCATTATGACCTCTTGTATATAGCTATATATATTTGTTTTACTCTATTTCAGTATTTTTTATTTTTGTTTGCATATACATTTATATAATTATGCCTTATTTGACATCGGTCTCTTGTTATTTTTGCTACTTATTATGAATTTATTATTACCACAGACTCTCTCTCCATACTGGAGGGAAAGTCCATGGAGGGTAGAGGGAAGAGGGTGAGATAAGGAAAAGAAAACAGAACATGGGACAGAGCAGGGAAAAGTGCTTCCGATTCCCTGGTGACAAACAGAGTGAGTGTCAACTTGAAGTGACGAGTTTGCGTGGACAACTTCCGAGTCTCACTAGTGGAGAGTGTGAACATGACGGAGCCAGCAAGCACCATGTGGGACTGCCTGCCGTCGACTGAGAAATTTTCACTGAAAGTTCACTTATGTTTGCTGAAGCTGAAATTCAACCTGGAAGAGAAGACTGCATTTCCTAATTTGTATCAGCCAGTCGTATCAGTATTGTATCAACTGTATCAGTACCTTTGCCATCCAATCACTTTTCAAAACATTTGCATGCTCACCTCTCATCTTTGAATTTCAACATAACATAAATGCTAGTAACCCTCCGCCGCTGCAGCAGAGCCAGCATTCTTCTCAACCTCTCTTCTTTTGACCAGTACCAACACAGCTTCTTTATTTAAACATGAAAACAGGTTAAAGGGCCCATATTACGCAATTTTTCTGATTTATGTTATGTTTCCTCATCACAAACATACCTGGAGTTGTGTTTAGTTTCATTCACACATTTCACACACAAACCCTGCATATTTAGGCTGAGTTCTTCTCTCAAACAGAAAACACTATGTTTCCCCTTGTGATGTCATGTACAGGAAGTGGTTCACTGTGTTTTTAAACTCCATACACCTTCACTAGAATCTTTTCTCTCTAATGAACTAAAGGTAAAAGGTAGCTGTTCACTTGAAAACTACCGCTTCATGAGATCACAAGGTGGTATAGAGCATTGTGAGCATTAGAGATATACTAGTAGATAGCCCAATAAAACAGGATTATTCAAACACGTATGAATGAATCAAAGGACAACTACAGGTATGTTTTTGATGAGGTAAAAACATTCTAACATAAACATAGAACATAACACACCACGCAAAAGGTAACACAATCTAATACCAATCATCTCTTCACTGGAATGTTGGAATATTACTTTGTTGATTGAAATTATCTATGTATACATGACCTAAATATTTGTCCAGTCAGTTGTCAGATTGAAACTACAGTTTTCTATTGTCACAAGCATAGCCATCCATCAGTGCGTCGTGATTGGGCTGTCATTAGCGGGGGGGCTGTGCCTGTTCTTGTCAGATGGATGCTGGGAAGGAGCTCTGAGGAGGCCCGTGGATAAATATGCCATGTCCCTGATTCAGCAGCAGTAAACATAGCAGGAGAGCAGGTGATTACAGGGTACCTCTCAGTATTTGGGTTGAGGGCAGGTTAAAGGGAGAAGAGCCAGCTCCTCTGAATAGATCCTCTCATACAGGGCAGTAAGGAGGGAGAGGCAGCACAAGACAGGACACGAGCTGAGGTTATACGGTGCACCAGCTATGACAACTTTACAAGATGGCGCATTTGTAATTATCCTACATCACTATCATTATCCCTGGCATGAGCAGGCTGTCCTCATCCCAAGCAATGCACTTTTTTCCCCTAATGCAGCAGGTATTTTTATGTGGCCTAGTTTCGACAACGGGTTACAGCCTTCAGGCCACGTAGGATAAATTTGATTACATATTGTAGTGCTCTTGAACCTGTTCACCTGAGATACTTTCATAAGCTAAGCTCTCATTAAAACAGGATTCGAAGTCTTTACTTTAGGCCCCGCAGCTGTTTGTTTTATACAGACAGAGTGAGAGTGCAGTAATAATGCAGGTGCAACATTTTATATGAAGTTTTATTAAACACACTGTTATTAGAGTCTGCCTTAAGGTTGACATATTTGTAGTATTTCTGCTATAATAATTTACATATTTCATTGTGACTAAGCTATTATGTTCAGTCCTTCATCTTGCACCACTTACTGAGGTAAAGGGGGCTATATCAGCTATTCAAAGCCTGATGCAGCTACTTTGGACACTTGCCAGTTACTCAGACCATTTATGTTCAGAGGAGGAGGACATGCAATTGTGGACATAGTATAACCAGCATACCCCAGTTTGGTCAGAAGTCAAATTATTTGAAAATAGTGGAAAAAAAATGATTGGAACATTGGACATTGCTGTTAACCCCTTGGATCACCATAGGTCCTTTTGAACCCCAGACCTGTTTGCCTTGGGTTCATTGGCATGGTTATCCAGGACCACATCTGCCAAGTAAGCAACTGACGTCACCCAAACATAACTAATATTCAATACATAAAAACTAAATTGTACTGGATTTATATTGCCATCTCTGGAAATATGGCGGTTTATCACAAGATCAAACATTTGGTGAAAATGTATTTCCTTTTTATATTGGCTTCTCTTGAGTCTATGTTATCTTATATAATCATCTCATGGTAGTGCGTAGCTCCTCCTTAGCCAAAGCAGACCTGGAGTCACTCAGCATCAGACCCCTCTGGGAGGTAGTACTTCACATGGGGCAATTTGGACCCCTCAAACTGGCTGGCACAGTTCACTTGAAGTGCTTTCACACCATACCAATCTATAAATTATAATTTATCTATATTCACCTGGTGCAGTTCACTTTTGGTATTCTCTGCTGAACAATCAAATTAAGTCTCCTTTTACCATCAGATTGCACTTGATCTCTAAGCCGCCGGACTCGGCTCCATGTAGCAGCCTTTGCAACAGCGTGTTGTTGCACAGCTGTGGGGCTGGTGGTGTAGTAATTGTCCTTGGCAGAGCTGAGAGCAGTGCAGAGTGGAGGACATCAGAGCTGTGCTGGTCATGTCAATCAAACGCCCCGTGCAGACTCCCTCAGACAGATCTATGTGCAGCGCATCAGAATGGAGGGTCCGCTCTGTAATGGCCTGTCACCAAATCATTCTCTACGTGTCACTGAACTACAGAGCTCTGGTCAATGACTGCTTCATGGGCAGAGATGATAGTTTGAGCTGCACTGTGTAGGAGTTGGCTATACCTGAATTTTCACACCCTAAAGGGAAAAGGATGCTCCTGTTGTAACTTTTATGTGAAACCAATGGAGCTGCCAGACTGGTGATGTCAGTATTTTGCAATCTTTTGGCATAAGTTTGGTCTCTATTTCATTGGCAACCCAAACAACAATAACAACATGCTCTGTGACCTAGAGTAAAAAGTCTGTAAAGGGTTCTTCTTCATCTGATAAACAGGTTGTTCACCAAGTAAAAATCCTTAGAAACCGTAAAAGACATTTACAGATACACTTTCATATTTGTAAAAAATGTGACCATTTAACCATTCAGATGAAAATGAATTGTCTTCAACAAAATACAAAGCAAATGGTTAGCTGAAGTCTTTCTTGTTACAATACAGCTGAAACATAGACATTGTCCTTTAGTTTTATTGCAAGGATTTTATCACTAAAATCTTCATTGCGCTAGTATGTACAGGACAAAATGTGGATTGAATCATCTAAAAATAACTCAAGAGGAATTCTATCAGTCGAGCTCATTTGTTTTACAACCCAAAATCCCATTTTCTCTCTTCCCCATCTATCTAACGGCTGCGTTGGGCCTAAATAATGTGTTTTCCCCGCTCCACAGATATAGCAGTGCCAGTGTTTGCTGTGTGGGCTTTATCTTGTTTATGTGGCCATTTCTCTCTTTAGGATATCATTACTGAGCTGAGACACAGGCAGGTGGGTGGGGGTGTAGTGGGTAACCTCCTCTGTCTGAATGTTTTTTGACAAGTTCTGTTTGCACCAGGAGTGAACAGTGCTGTAAGTCAAAACAACTGAAAAAGCTAGTTACATCTCCATTTTAATCAAATATACTCAGGGAGGCCAGGGAGGGTTTTATTCAACCCAAACTGCCAACCAAACATCAAAGCCTGTTACAGCTTTATCCCATGAGTGCAATGAATTTTATAAGAGAAAATACCAGATAGTAGGAGATGATGTTTTGTGGACATTTGATTGTAGTATTGTCTTGTTGTCATAAAGTAATCTTCTCAAAGCATGGTGTTTCTGGGTGCCATTGTGCTTTACCACATACTGGAGAAAACACTTTGCGTTCAATTCACTTTCAATTCATTTTCTCATCATCTTTTAGTCTGTCATGGTCTCATTTTATGGAATGCTAAAACAGTTAAATGTAAATGCTTTGCTTCTTAAGTACATGCTTCCCCCTCCTTATGGCACATTGCAGGTGCTGTTGAGAGATTAGAAGAATATCAAATATCAGAACTGCCTTCTATAACGGTTATAATTAGAAGACTAGAGGAGAGATTTCATTGAGAAATAATACAACTGATGTTTGCTCACAGATGTAGAGATATTATTATACAAATTAAGTCAGTCTGCCAAAGCAATGACCAAACTCTCATGCATGTTTAACCCAATGTTTTTGGTAATGCTTGGAGTGAAAGATCCCCAAATGACTTCCAAATAGGAAGGGGCATTGGTGAAAACTGAATAGGTACAAGCAGGAGGCCACATGCAGGCGTGAACATTAGCAGGCAGACTGCCAGTCAAAATGACTGATTACCTGAGAGGGTCTGCTAAGAAAAGTCAATTGAGTGCTCAGAGCCCTCTGTCCCTCGGCCTTCACACAGCCCACACACTCCTCCCCAGGGTGTTCAAAATGTACAATCATTAAAATATCCACGGTGCTTGGCCTTCGCTGTAATTTCAGAGGAATGCTGTGGCCTAAGCTGTTGCCATCAGTCTCCCACTGCCACACCTACAAGAGTGAAGCTGCTTTTAAACACGCTCTTTGGTTAAGATAATTGATTTACACAGCACACTGCTGTGATCTGCTTCTATGATAAGAAAACTAGAAACACAATGTGAAAAAGAAATGTCTTCAGTGTGTGTGGTGGCCATGGCCATCCTCATGCTTTATTGTGGGATGCCTGAACCCTCATTTAAGGGCGTCCATCTTACAGAAGATTGTTTCATCTAATGTGAACTTTTCTTTTTTGGTCTAACAGAAGTCCAGTCACCCAGACCCTGTGTATAAGAACGCTGTCGCACCAGAAGAGTTCCCCTACATGTGTATGCATGTGTGTAAGCAGCTATTCAGGCACAGTAATGAAACCATAATGGATCACTATTTATAAACGGTTTGTCTCAAACAGGATGGGACTGACACTGGTGTCAGTAGTTAAAGTTTGTGGCCAATGCCGTCATGATAACCTTAGCACTGCTGTGTCCTTCTCCTTCTGAGTGTGTCCCAGTGGACCAGGCTCCTGTTTACTCCTGTATTTATAGAGCTTGTATCTGTCCTCAAACTGCCCTTCACTACCCCACACAAACCACACTGTCTTCACCACAGAGCCTCAGCCATTTGTCACTGTATATGATGAGGCTGATTTCCAATGTTACACATCTCAGTTTCCAAATAAAGCCATTTTGTTTACAATATGTCAGCTTCTGTCAAACCTAAAAAGCTCACTTATTTTTATGTTGCAACTGACTAGTGTTTGTTATTATTTCCATTTTAAACAATGTCCAAGCTTCCATGCTTACGTATTTTCACATTTTGACCTTTCAGTATTTTATAACTCCACTCTACCCACACTTTGTACAGCACACATCCAGACTGGGGCTCTTGTCTGTCCATTGTGTTGTGTGTCTTCTCACCATCCTCTGCTTCTCTTTATGACGTGTTATGCCCTCAAACTGAAAACAGCTTATTTGGGTGTGTTGCATGTCTATTGTCCCAGTTATATTGAGTGTGTAAACTTGAGCTGCATGTCCATATGGGAGCCCTCAGCACTGGTTTGCCTACAGCCCTGACTCCCTGTGACCGTGTCAAACAGCTTTCTGTGGATCAGGGGGCTTTGACAGCAGAATAGATTGCATGTGTTTAGATTTGGGTGGGAACAGTAGCAGTGCGTTGCCCAGGGCGGCAGTGGTCTGTGAGCACTGCAGAGGGAAGGATGGGGCTAGTTCTCATCCGTCAGAGATGACCAGGAGAGGGTTGTTTCAGATGGAGTATAGTAAATACACTCTGTAAGCTAGGAGAATCTGTTCATTGGTTTCAGCTCCCTGTAATCAGCAACATTTTGAGGACTTTTTTCATTCAAGATATAAAATTTTGTTTTTATTTTTAATTGCTATGACAACTTAATTTTTCATCAGACTGAACCCTATGGCCAGACATAAACTGCATTATAAAACATGTACGGTTTCATAGTGCAGCATGACATTTTTAGCAATATTGCGGGGAATGTGCATGATATAAAACAAATACTTTTTCTGGGCGACAGTAGCTCAGTTGGTAGAGTGTTTGTCCAGTAATCTGAAGGTTGGCTGTTTGAATCCCACTCTCAACGTAAATATTGGCAGTGCGAGTCCAAATCTCACAGCTGATTGCTGTTGTATCCTTGGACAAGACACTTAACCTACCTAGCCTGCAGTGTTTACGTACACTGGTGAATGAATGTGTGTGAATTAATTAACCATTCAGAAAATAGTGAGGCAGAATAGAGAAATGAGAATTTGTTATATTGAATTTGTTGAATGCTTAGAACATACATGCTTTTGTGGACCACATGAATACAAAATAACATAATTAAACATCTGAAAAATGTACAATATAATCTGAATTAAGTTTTATGTTCCTGTTCATGCAACATTCTAACTTCTAGTGGTTTATGTTTGGATTTAGAAGCTTTGAAGACATTTACAGAGGACAACACAATCCGCCTTCTGTCTCTCCATGCATCTGTGCGTCTCCTCCCCCATGCAGACCCCCACCTCCAGCCCCATGCAGACCCCCACCTCCAGCCTGACAGTGTAATCATGGAGCCGGACAGCGTTTTATGGGCTCTTCTGTAATAACCACCCGCACCGTTTGACCTCCACAAGTCCCCCAAACACACCCCCATGCACCATCTCCTCGGACCAACCAACCAACAAACCAACCCCCTCCCCAACATTGCTGACTTTGCCGTCACATCTTTTATCCCCAAACCTTTCTATCCTCCATCACACGCTCTGAAGCTGCAGTCATGTCTCGCAGGTCAAAGGTGGGTGCCGGCTTGTCATGGTGGGCTGGGCCTTAGACATAACAGGAGCCTTCAGGGCCAATCCTTTTGACTGGTGATCATTTTTCTGTGTTCAGAGATTGACGGATGACACGGTTTAGCATCAGGTAACAAGGGGATTCAATCAGTCTTTTAATGTCAATGACATAAACTGTTGAATTGCCTAAAAGCTATTGGGATTGGAAAACACACTTAAAGGTCCTATATTATGCAAAATTGACTCTTGCAAGCTTTAAGCCATGTTAGAATGCTGTTACCGCCTAAAAATCATGCCTGCAGTTGCGTTTAGTTTCATTCACACATTATTATAGTCTGTCTACATCTCCAAAGCTGAAAATGCTCTGTTCCACCTTGTGATGTCATGGAAAGGTAGTTTTCACACCTTTTACCATTAGTTCAGTAGAGGTTGGCAATTACAGGACAGAAATCTGATTCTAGTGAAGGTGTATGGAGTTTATCCTGTATTACCACATGACATCACAAGGTGGAACAGAGTGTTTTCAGTTTGAGAGAAGAACTCTGCCTAAATATGCAGGGTTTATGTGCTAAACATGTGTGAGTGAATGAAACAAAACACAACTCCAGGTATGTTTTCAAAGAGGAAACAACATTATAACTTAGATAATATTTATTCCTCCACTTGAGGCAATGAGAGAGGGAGAGAGAAATATGTGCCCTTTAATACATAGATATTTTTAGTGCATACCTAAAATTAGGCTGTTGGTCTACTCTCATCAGCTATTGCAGATGCTGTTGATGGAGGCTCCATTTTTATCTGTTTGACTTCTTTTCATGTACAACAAAGACCGAAACGTCATGTATGGTGTTGTTCATAATACATTTAACAACACTGTCGCACAGATGAATATGAATTTGAATCAACAGATCAGATTAGCTGTGAACAAACAGCATACGTTTTTGTCGTCTGTCTTGTTGATGCTTGTTGGAGGTCTCTTATTGCCATCTAAAATGTGACCACTACAGCACACTGGAACAAAAGCCCCCACCTGTTCACACATCTCACAAAACAATGTTTGTTCTGCATCTCATTCATTAGTTCCGTGAACGGCTCCCTAACGAGTGCACAGGAGGAGGTGTAGTCCTTGTTATGAAAGCCCCGTCTTTGCCTGTGGAGAGCAATTTTCTGTTCTTCAACACAAAGCCTCCTGATCCCTCTTGAGATGTAGTGCTGTGTCTTCAGAGCAGCAGCAGGTCCGACACACAGGACGAGGCTTATATTTAGGTGCTGATGTCTCCATTTGTTGCTTGGTCACAGTGTGCAGTGATGGATTGAGATGTTTCTATTTCCTCCAGCTCTGACCCTCTTTCCCCCCTCTCCTCCCTGACAGACCATCCATCCTTAAACAATTTGGCAGTGGCTGGTTGTGAGACAGAGACGCGGGATTGGCCTCAGTGCTGACAGTTACCTTAATGAAAGACTCATCGGAGGCTGGAAGCGGCTCTTTCATGGGGGAAGACGGACGGAAGAATAACACGCTGTCAGGTGAGGGAGCCGAGCGAACATTATGAGATTCTGTACGCAACAAGTATTAGGGTCGGAGAGCAGCGGTCAGAGGAGTCCACCTGGAATTCAAATCAAGTCTGGGGAGGGGAGGGGAGAGGCAGGCTGTCATTCAAATGCAAGAAGGAGCTATAAAGTTGCTGGCAGTTCAGAGTGCTCTCATCTTCAGAATAAATATATTTTCAGGCCTTTACGTAACTACACCTTCTAAAAGTGACATAAAAAGTAGACATTTTTATCAATCAGTTGACTATTATGTATACTAATATTATACTAATATTTCACTCACACACGTTTCAGTAACCCTTTATTATTAGTCTGTCTACATCTCCAAAGCTTAAAATTCTCTGTCCCACTTTGTGATGTCATTAATTCTCACCTTTTATCTTTCGTTCAGTGGAGATTGGCAATTCCAGGTCTGAAATTTAAAAACACAGTGGCACTTCCTGTATTACCACATGACATCACAAGGTGGAACAGAGGGTTTTCCATTAGAGAGAGGAACTATTATTACATTATTTTTTATTTTTGTGTGAATGAAACAAAACAGCTCTTGGTATATTTTTGATTAGGAAACAACATTATAACATAGATCAGAAAATAATGCAATATAGGCCTTTTAACATAATGGTAATGCTCTTGTTGTTGAAGCATAGTTTAGTAACATTAGCCTTTTCCTTATTTCCTTATGACCAACCATATATTAACATATTCAGATACTTTTTTGTGTTTAGTTGATGTATACAGTTTGGCGGCTACAGTTTACTGAAGCCCAATACATATTACCATGTTGTTTATGTTGTCTATTTTTTGTATTGTGTGAACATGTGTGTGGGACCTACAGAGTGCAATGGCCTGAGAAAGCTGGAGGCTCCTGTCAGCCCTCAGATTTATCGTCCACAGCTGCACAAAGTCGTCTTAGGCCTACGTGTCAGCCTAGTAACTGCAGCCTAACCTCTTAGCGCTGGGCCGGCTCCGGTGATGGATGGAGGTGTTTAAGTCGGGTTAAAAGTCTCCTTCCAGTCACTCAGCGAGCACAGCCACACTTTAATCCTGCGACCTGAAAGCCTGTCTGTAATATAGCCATTTGAGGCTCTGATGAACAAAGTGCAGGGACTTGCTCTACTGGGCTGAGGCTGGATGGATGAAACCCTGGCTCCTGTCCACGCCGCTCTGATTAGCCACCTGCTCCGAGTGCGCCACTCCACTCCGTTACATTAGCGCTAGCTCTGCTCCGGTAATACTTGTGGACAGTTTGTTTGTTTACATGCAGGATGAGAAAATGTAACTGTGCCTTCATCTGATTGTAAGAGGCATTTCATTTTATTATTCAGAGTAACACACCTGGACAACTTGGTCTGTAGTCGGTATAGTGCTACTTAGGTCAGAGAGGCACCTTGAGTATGTTGAGCAGTTGCACAAAGAGAGCAAAATCCTTTTCAGAGCCATACTAATGTTTATTTCCTTTCTTATTGATACTTATTAATTGATGTAGCTGATGTCAACAAGATTCCCTGGAGGTGTGATGCTAACTGTAGACACTGTTCTGTCTGTTAGTTAGAAGTTAGAAATTACTCTTATCTTTATTTTAACACAATCTGACCAGAAAGAGCAGAGCTATTTGGAACTACAACAGGTGAACTGATTTGTGATGTTAAAAAAGGTTGTCACATAATTACAGTCACACGCAACCTAGCATTAGTCAACCGTTTTTCAGTTTGTCACTCTCATCTTTTTGTTGAAAATCAAACACCTAAACATGACCATGAATGCTTGTATTGATCACAGGCTCCTGAAAATGATTAGTTTTAAATCATTTTTTTTATTTTTTTCCACCATGGTAACGTCTGAACATTCTGTCAATAGAGATGCATGTAGAACTCCCCCAGCATGATCCCACTGCAAAGTATCAATTGACGTGGTGGTTACTGTTGTTGTGTCTTTTGGCAAGACACCTTCCTTCCAGTGGTGTCTGAATGGCACTACTGTCTTTTTGCCAGGTCATCTCTGTCTGAACAGATGTACAGTGAATCTTTGTCTTCATAAGAAAATAAAAGCAAAAAGAAAGAAAGCAAAAAGAAAATACATAAAAGCATGAAGTACTACTGCAATAAAGCCAGTACAACTTTACTAAACTCATGTCTATCAAAGTGTCTTGTTGTAATTTAATTAGTTTCAAATGCTGCTTTCTACTGCTCTCTCAACTTGTGCATGTAAACGTTCCGAGTAAATCAGAATTCTTAATTTTGTTTTTTTGACCCTGCTCACCCACCCCACTCATTCCTTGATGCTCCAGTTTCCCTGAAAGCCTGTTGTGCACTTCCTGATGTGAGAATCCCTGAGACAAACCAGGTAATAAAGACCGCATTAGAGGCCTAATTAGACTACCGACCCGCTTTGGCAAAACAAATCATTTCATCACGCCGCTCACAATAGGGCATTGCAGCTGATCCGAGGTGCAATATTTCATCGCCAATTTCCTGTACCTGGGATTTATTCACCAATTTCTGTCAATAAATCTGTGCTCATATCCATATTTATGGAGGTGCGAGTTGGAGGAGGCTCGGAGAAGACAATGTTTCTGAGAGGCTTCTGGGTCCCTGGGTGAGCCTTAACCCCTCCCTCTGACTCTCATATCCTGACGCGTTCATGGGCCTTGTAAAACTCACCGCTGTAGCTGTCACCGTGGTAGTAAATTACTCTGACATACAGGATTCTGTGCATCGTTCGTCCATATGGCTTAGAGCTTCAATTAACCAGGGCTCTGTACAGTACAATGTGTATATAGTGCTTGATTTGTACTTTCTTTACTTGTGTGGGTTCAACAAAATGTAAATACTGGCATATGTTATTATAAGATAAGATTAGATAATCCTTTATTTGTCCCACAATGGGGAAATTGCAGTGTCACAACGCAAGTTTCAGAAACAGTAGGAAAATAAGAGCATGCATCAAAATCAAGATAAATAATAATAAGTATTTACAATCAACTAAAAAACACAACAAAAAACACAACACTGTAAAGCTAAAAGGCATAACAAGCTGTAAAGAAAAAACATGGTGGAGTTGAAACAATGCATATGTTTCTATAAATAATTAACAGGATATAATAGTTGGACAACCTATTATCCAATGATAACATGATAATGCAAGAAAGTAATGTTATGTATGCTTATTTAGATAACTTTTGTACCATGAATCTGCAGTCATGTTACCATTACGGTACCATTTAGGTGAGTCAGTTTTGAGTTGGTGGAGTTGTAGTATAACCGCTATATACCAAAACCTAAAATGTCATAATTTCTCTTTAAATAGTTTGCAAGGCTCATGATGTTGTCATAATTATCCATAAGCCATAACTGGTATGGTGGAACAGCAAGACTAACCTGACCCGTTCTTGACAATGTCCTAGTGGCACTGTGATCTTTAAGCCTCTGTCCTATATTACGCAAAGCTGATTCTTGTGAGCTTTTGGCCATGTTATAATGTTACCTCCTCAACAACATAGCTGGAGTTGTTGTGTTTCATTCACATGTTTGCATAAATATGCAGGTGTTTGTGTGTTAATTAAACATGTATGAATGAAACAAAACAGAACTACAGGTATGTTTTGGATACGTAAACAATATAACATAGATCAGAAAATAGAGTATGGCCCATACGCGAATAGCTCAACAGAATTGCCCGATTTCACTGCACTAACTGTGCAGTGCATCAAGTGTAGTGTTCAAAATAAAATCCAAATACACATCCAATTATTGTTTTTTCTTAACCCACAAATACGCCTCTTCCCCCATGTGATAGCTGCTCATTATACACTGTTTTCTCCGATTCTTTGATACCCCATAATGCCGCAGTCGGATTAAGCCCCTTGGACAGACCCTTGTGTGAAACGCGTCTTCTGTAGTCAGCATGCACCATCAGCATCCATCCTGCATGCCTCACCGGCCCTGCTCTCTGCACAAGAGGAGCCTGGATTATGCGCCTTAGCCCCTCTCTCCTTCATGCCTCTGCTGCTTTTTGTCTCGGCCTCAGTGGAAGGTCACCTGAAGGAGGTAATCCCGTATTCCTCTCTCTTCTTCTCTCTCACTTTTTTTGTCTGGGGGGCTTTGTGGCCACTACCAGTGCTCATCCACAGAGCGGCACAAGCAAAAGCCCATGTGCTAACAGTAAGGCTCTCCGATGCGTGAGATTGCCAGCTTTTATCCCCCTGGTATGAATAGCAAAAAGCACCTTGCTATTACACAAAGTCGATGTGGAGATTTCATACTCTTTTGAGAAACATTGTGCAAACTTGTCACGGCTATATGACCAGCAGGCTTGTCCCTCATTCAAAGTGGAGGGACACATCGAATCTCTAGGGATGTGAAGGTACATATTTGCATTCAGCTGTTTTCTGGCAGCCTCTGGTTTCATTTGTTTACATGTGGAGATGCAGCTGGAGCGGTCCGCTGGGAGAGACATCCCACGGAGATGTGTGGATGTTTGACCATGAGAGGGGATTATGCAGCGCCTTGGAGCTTGTTGCGCCAAGGACTTAGCATTCAGGACAGCACTTGATGCAAATGATACTTACACTTGGATTGTCTCCTGTTTCGAACGTGCTACCTCCTCCATTGTTGATTTGTTCCATTTAGTGTCATAGTGTTGTTTATCGAGATAATGTGACTGAAAGAGAGTACTAAACAAACTCAGCAGCATTCAACACCGTTCAAGCTATCACTGACTATTGAGTAGAATGTGTCAGCTGATCGTCCCTGTTCCTGTCACTGTGTGCTCCATATCGTAGACTGTATATACAAATGGCTGCCATGTTCCAAATAGGAGGTGAACATGGGAGTGCTTCCGGCTCCATTGATTGTTTTCATTTGACTATACGGTGAAAAAAATTCACCCCTGTCTCTGTAGCTGCTGCTGTGAGCCTCATCATATTGGCCTTAAAATGAACCCATATTAACCCACTTTACATGATCCTGGTGTTTTTATTTATATAAATAAATTCCTATTCCTATGCAACTCGACTCTAAAATTGCCCCTATAATTGCCAGCATCGTGAGCTTAATTTGTTTTACCTTTTGGGTGGTGTCACACACACCCTTAGTCCACTTCTTTATACAGTCTATTCTCTATACACTATAATGACAAGTCTCCACCAAGCAAAATCGCCGACCGATGGTTAGTAAAATATGAATAGGGTCAGTGGGGGAGTCAGGGTTAGTCATCACAGTTATACTAGAGTGGAACATTAGCCCACGCTGTAGTTAATGAGACATATTTAAAACAGCTATCGTCCTCCTCTTTGGGCCCCAGGTCAGTGCGCTTCATCCCTCCCACAGTTGATTGAATCCAAGGGCCATATGCGGGTGCTAGCCAAGGTCACATGCTCACCCAGTCTGCATGGGCAATGGAGGTGCCTCAGAATAGCAGAGCCTGATTAAATCTCAGCCTTAGACTCACATTCAGACTCATTGGTCAGGTCATTAAGTGAACTGTGGAGCTTTTCCTGAGCTGCTACTTTCAATTGAATTAGGGACTTATTCCACATAATTTGGTTTGGAGATTAGCACTTGGCTGGCTATGCAGTTGTCTCCTGATAAATGGAAGAAAGAGATTTAGGTGGATCAGCTGTTGAATTGTTCTGAATATTGCTTCATTATATGATATAACCCAGTCATGATTTGGCTGATTTTTACATCAGATGCCCTTCCTAACTGTGTGCTCAGAGCTTGTTACCCTCTAGTTTTGAGCCTTTTTAGAAGATCTGTTTGGAAAGTTGGATTGCGTTTTCACTTGCACACTGACCATATCATACCTGGGTCAAGACCTAGAACTAAACCAGGACAAAACAGGACCAAACCAAGTCCACATTAGAATTAAACTAGGATTATCTTTTTACATCTATGATTAGTGATTTAAAATTTTATTACATTTCCCCATATGGCATTCCTTGGACATCTTACAAAATGAGATAAACTTCAAATTCATAAATGCACATGATGATGGCTTTCTTAAAAATAACATGTAATCTTACTTTCACATACACACTACATAAATTATTCATCAGCCCGATCTATAATTCCCACACCATAAACCCAACTTAATGTTATATTTTCCCTTTTTGATCAATACATATTTCTGATAACTCCCTATATGCTAGTATGACCTTCATTAGTGCATAATTGAATCCTCAGAGTTCAATTAGGCCCCTCTGCTTACATGTACCTTCCATAGCATTATCCCTATCTGATTTAGCTGTAACAAGTCAAGTAGCGTTGTATAGAAGTCACATTCACGCTATCTCTACTCCGCATACTGGGCTTCCCACTGCCACTGTGACACTAATGAGAAAGTAGAAGGATATTAGGCTCACTAATGTCTGATAACAACACAGTAATGATGTAAGCATATTTGCACTAGTGTAAAGGAGTTTGTGCTCGGATAGCTAATTAAACAGAGGAGATAAGACTTTTTCTGTAAAGGTCAGCGTCTGATAAAAAGAAATGTGTAAGAAAGGCTCAGACAGGTATTAGAGACATGCAAGTACAGTGGCGTGCAAGTAGGTCTTTGTATGTATGTATTGTAATGTATGTATGTATGTTTGAATGTTTGTAAGTTTGTGTATTTGTCACTGTAGTGGGAATACAACTGTAAACCTTTTGATTAGTTGGAGGCGCTGCAACGTCTCATTTAATTTTTATTTAACCTAATTAGTGACTAGTGGTGAAATAAGAACGTAATCAAAACCCGAACACTACTTTTATCATGCCTACAGCACCCTGGTAACAGGGCTGTTGAAAGCTCTTCTGCAATACAGTTTAAGACCATTATTTGAAGACAAATGTTTGTTGTAGCCAGTGTGTGAAATACACATCAATATTCGGGGGTCCCCATCTCCGAATTGTTGAGCAATATTTTCAGTATGCAGTAGCCTATGCAAAGTTGTGCATTACAATGCAAGCAAACGACTGAATAAATGTTAGGACACTTGTCACTTGTCAAGGACTAGGGTTTCCAAGACAATAACTGGGGACAGAGACTTAGGGTGCAGTACATATTTGAATGTATTTATTTGATTTGCACACATTTGTTTACGTTTTACAGAAACTTAAAACCACATGGCTAATTTGCATAAACTATAAACGCTGAAAAAAACAGCTCCTTCCTTGTGCCGCTGATGACTAAAGGACATGTGTGTGTGTGGCTTGCTATAGTCTGTCTGCGGCATCCACCATGGTGTCTTTTTCACATTGAGTTTCAATTTGCTCAATGATGTACCTGTCTAATCTTATTCGCTAGACCAGGGGTCGGCAGCCTTCAGTACTCAAAGAGCCATTTGGAGCGTCTCCCACAGAAAAGCAAACACCCGGAACTAAAACCCTTTTAGACATTTAAATGAAAATAACACTGCATATAATTTTTTTACTTGTATGCTCTGTATAAAAGACTATAGTGTGTTGCATTTATGAAATCAATGAAATGCTACAGAGAATATATATCCATTCATATATACGGTCTGTGCTACTGCAGATGTATAATCTCTGAAAAGTTTAACATGAACCATCTCCAACACGATATACGCACAGAACAGACTCACCATCAGCAGCACATCCCTCTGTCACAGGAAGAACACTCGTATTCCACTGAGTCGTGATGCACTCTGTAGCTTTTGCTTGCTAGCTATTTTGACAGTACTTTGTTTTCAATATGAAGTTGCTAGGCCGGTCTTTCTTGTGTTTAGCGCGCACATGCATACGGGCAGAGAATAGCTTCTTGTTTCCCCAATTAATACCAAATCCCCTTATAGGCCATGTGACTCAACACTGCAATTAATAGTTAGACTCTTTCTTAAGTAAGCTGCTTTAAGTAAGTCAAATTAGTCTAAGTTATGTAAGCTTAGACCTGGCTGATATGTATTCAGTGGAGAAGGAGCAGTTATATACACATTATGGACAGTACTGTGTGTAAATCCTGGCAGCAAGAGCACACATCATGAAAACAGAAAGCTATACTACTGTGATAATGAACTGACAAGACCAGCTCCACTACAGCAACCCCATAAACCCGCTGGCGATTTACGAGAGCGCGGTGACCAGAGCACCTTCACAACGGTCGGACGAAAAGCACAAGCCAGCACTTCCTGAATGTAGTGTCAGCTAATGTCAGCTAATGTCAGCTAACAGAGGGCGAGCCTCTGTTTAAACTGTGATGTACAGGGCAGTCCTGAACTGCACTGGCTTCTGGTCACTCTAATGTTCTCTATGGCATTTCAAATCTCTTTGAGATTATATGATTATATTTTATATGAAATAAAATGAGATTTCTATTTATAGAAATGTTTCATTTAAAATATGAACATTGCTAGTAGGGGTGTGCAAAAATATTGATATATCGTATCATTTAATTTGATTATACAGTATCACTATTGGGGAATGTTGTATCAATATATTGGAAATAGTATTTTTTGTATATTTTACTAAATGTACAATTTAAACTAAAACTGCAGTCTCTTTGTACAAGTAGATGCTTTTTTATGGGGTTGATCATTAAGTAAAGGGACAAAATCCTTTATTTCTTACTGAACTATATTGAATAGATTTGAAATATGTCGTATCGAATTGTATTGAATCAAAAGTGCACTGTATTGAGATGCTTATCATGTCATGGCCTGTATATCGAGATATGTACCGTATAGAAATTATATTCTCTGCCATATACATTTGAATCCTGACCTACCATTGGTAACCATGCAACTCTCACTGCATAGGCCTATATCTAGATAAGATATCTTAATACATCAGTGGAAAGTGCTTTCACTTAATTTAAGATGTTATCCTGAGAAAACCGTACTTGACATTCCAGCTGCAGTTATAGATGACAATGTATTTGAAGTATGACATGTAGAATGTTGGGCTGGCCTGTGCTGCTACCATTTTGTGTTGACTCAAATGCTCTCTGTGGCATTAGAAATGTCTCCCAGCATGGCCATATAAAACCCATCATATATAAAATAGTCATATTGAAGAGAGGCTTAGCTGAACTGCTACGGGACAGCCATTTCAATTATTCACAGGAATGTAATTACAAAGCTCTACATCCAGAGCAGAGCATTTTTGCCCTGAGCAGAGATCATCCACAGTGTGTTTTTATTGATATTCTGCTTTGTGCCCCGGTCAGGGATTTCTGCCGCCCTCCACCTCAAATCTGCTCCACACAATTAGGCCATGGATCCCTGGAGGAGTGGGCTACAGGAGGACAGATAACAAGACTGCAGTGCATTAGTTATATGGTAAATAAAATCCTGGTTACTTACTGCAGAGGAGCCTGGAGTCATGGAGGATCATTTCAGTGGAGTCATTGGATGAATTTGAATGCAGTGGATGGCACAGTATCACCGGTTGAATGGTGGAGTAACAGTTTGCTTGTTCTCCCTGGCTCTGGGAGGGGCAATCTAAAACATGTACAGGAAATGGATCCCCAGGCACTGCATTGCGGTCACCCACTGTTGTTATGAGGTTAGCCAGATGACCTTGTATAGATACAAGTCAAATAAATGTACTTTATTTTAGACTAGGATTTGGAAATGTACTTAAAATTGGAGAATACTGGACATCCCCTAAACCTACAGAGTTTTACTGTCGACAACAAACCACTATATTGTAGCTGCATTGCACTTATATCCTTGTTACACGCTCTTATCGTAAACACATGTGTCTGCGTGTGGTTGTAACCCCAGAAGGTTTTAAGGCTCTTCTTGCCAGCATTTGCAGTCAGTCCACTCTGTTATTTAAGAGCAGCAATTGAATCTGATGTAGAGAGAGAAGCTGCAGTGATCAGTGGCCATTACCGCCGCTCATTGCTGCCATTTTGTGTGGAATACATGTCCATATAATTTCCGTCTAGTGCCCTTTCCTTCTGCCTTTAATACTTGTACTGCACAGCCTTCCATGAAAATGCAATCTCCCTCTCATGCCATCAGTGCCTTTTGGTCCACGCCAACTGTTTTGGGCCTAATCTTATATCAGTTTGTGTGATAGACCTTGAGAGCCCGGTAGTGTTCCAGGCATGTTTTAAAAGGCAGTAAAAATCACTCCAGTATGCAGCGGATGTCGAGGCGCACCTTTCCTTCTTTCTCCACTTTGCTTGCAGTGGCAGTGCTGGTGAAATACTGGCCCCCTGAAAGCCATTTGGCACCTAATTGAGCAATCCTATTACTTTTGGCTCCCTTTAGACTGCAGCTTTCATTGCTGGGGAGCGATGCTTGGAAGAGGTTGTAAATGATTGTTACAGCTGCCGTGAGTATATGTGTGTTTAAGTAACTTTGTTGTGATAGCACACATCTGAGCAATTTCAAACATCCAGTATAGTGATTCTGTGCAGTTACATGTAAAGCTGAGAGGATGTGGATGTTCTGTCAAGGTTTGTCATTTTGTCTAATACATTAAATTTACATTCAAAGTCTATGTCTTGAGCATTCACTTGACATCAAACGCCAGTGTAGAAATTCAGCAAAATTCGCAGCACATTAACAAGTTTCAAGCATCTGCTCTCAAATGAAGAGGGGTCCAACTAGAGGTGTTTGGCACGTTTTTGACACCAAGGTCTAAATACAGCATGAGATTATATGCAGGTTAAACAACTATTCCTACTACTACTTCTATTATAAAATGTGTACTTGTTCATGAAGGGTTAAACCTGATAAGTAAGATAGGGCTGCAGGGAAGCAATTAAAGGTATTGTAATTTGTGATTTCAGCCAATCCTCAGTAAAAGCATGTGTAAAAGCATGTGTTTTGGAGCAGAGTTCAAACTTTGAAGAAGAAATTTAGTTTGTATTTATTGCATTAAAAGATACTGATTAACTGAATGAATTGATTATGTTCAGGAAATAAATACTGAAAGACATTTTTGGTTAAATAAAATCTAATCAAATGGTGATCGATCAGTGTGAGGAAAAAAATGTGATTTCTTTGTCATATCACTCAGGCCTAATTAAAATGTCTTTCACATTCGCTGCTTTAGAAAATTTGCTTGCTGCTGTGGGTGCATAGTGATGGAAGTAAATGTGGGTCTATGAAACAGTGCAAAAGAAAAAAAAAAAAAAACAGATTCGTACTGCAGTTATTTGGAGCTCCCAAAAATGTATTTTAATGGCACCACAATGTATGATGTAGGCCTATGAAACCGTAACATAATATAAAAATAATGAATAAATAATCAGAAAATAAATGATCAGAAGGTATTTCATTTTAGGTGAACTCAAAACAAACTTGCCCACTATGACCCCAGTATGGTTTCAACTTTAATTACTGCAGTTTTTAAGATTTTTAGCAGGTTTGACACTGTAGAGAACTGTGAGAATGGACTGTTCACATGCTGAATGCTCTGCCTGCAGGTTAGCTTACTGATAGTGCCTGTGCGTAGACTGCTTCACACTTGACCAGTCCTATATCTGGTACACATACAGGATTACGAGTGCGAGCAGACAGAAAACCAGGCTCTGCACGTGTCTTTCATCCACAATGTCAGGAAAAGTTTTAACATACAACATTAGGCTAATTACATGCAAATTTACCCAGCATGGTCGTCCATTTCCTGAGGCTATGTCTGTACAGCAGGCAGTCCACTGACATGGGCCTGTTTCATCCTCCTTATTCCATTTCGACTTAGTTCAATAATAATACTATTTTATTCTACACCTAGTATCGTATGAATTATGCACCAGGATTGAATTGAAGCTTTTGAATGTTCAATTATGCAGATTTCTTCATTTGCCGTGCGCTTTCGTGTAAGTCAACCTTCTCTTTCATCCATGTCCAACAGGAGACGCAGGGGAAGTGCATTTGAAGTCAAGGCTAAAAAGAACATGTGATTGGCATAGCAATGGCATGTTGTTCACGTCATTTGTTTTTACTATACAAGTCAAACATTATGCACAGACTAGTTTCACTCGGATTGTTTTACCTGACCAGCTAGAACCACACGCTTTGACAAAACTCTACAAAGACGAGTGTGTCTGAAACTGTAAACTGTCTCCCTGATTTGGGAGGGTGTGATTGACTGGCAGATTTACCAATCAGAATGATGCATGGTCCGTTTGAGTCAGAACAAACATTGTGACTTATGAGTTAGGGTGTTTTATCATGTTATTGTTTTAGTAAACCTACATTTATTAAGTTGCCTAAGTATTCAAGTACAAGTAAAATTATGGTGGTGTTAACTTTCTATACAAAGACATGTATGTTTGTGGAGTATTGGTGAAGAAAACTAAATCTCTAGTGTCAAAGCTTTGTTCTAGTTGCTATTTAAGTTCCCGCAATGAACTCCTCTCCATTTTGTAACCAACCAGTTTACCAGCCACACAACATTCTTACATAGAGTTTAGTCATTATTTTTAAAACATATGTGGTGTTCTCAAGTAACACAAGATAATTACTTGTTCGTTATGCTATGTTGACCGCACACCACCTTTTAATGCGTTTGTAGAAATTAATCTTGATTGTTTTTCTTCAGTGCCTTCCAATGCAACACTACTCCTTCTTAATTTAACTATTTGCAAGAAGACATAATTAAAAGTGCACTTTGCATGAAGCAAAATGTAATTAAACAAGACAGGAGCAGAGTGCTTAAAGATGGCGCATTTAAACTGTTCACAAAACATAATTTGCGAAAAGAAGTGTAACAAAAAATGCACAGGAAATGGACAGAAGCAATTAGTGTAAAATAGAATGAAGAGGAAATGTAACAGTATGGGTAATTCTTATTGGATACTGTGTCTGTTCAGATGAGACCAAGTTATTTACTGTTAATTAAATTGTATGGTGCATAAAAGGCATAAAGCTGTGATGCTATAAAACAATAGAATTATATACTTATTATAGAGGCAACAGTGGTCTAGTACTTACTCAGAACTCACAAAACAATCAAGAATATGGTTTTCTATTTTGTTTTCTAGCAGATAGTTTATCTCGAAAGTTTAGAGAAAGTCTAGAAATTTGGACATGGGGAAAAAAAAATGTGTTCACCACTGGGCATGGTTGACAGCATACTGATCAGGAGTACCTAGCTGTGTGGGATTGCCCTACTTTGCATGTTTTGTTTTTTAAATTTAAATATTTTTTCTAAGGCATTTCAGTGACTCTTCATGAATTGTGCAGCTAAAACAAATAAACATGCTTTGCTGTGCCTTGCGTAGGATGATGGTAGAAACCAATCAAGACATAGAAAGAACATGCAAACTCTTATATTTGCTATTTAACTAAGGACCTTTTTACTGTGAGTGGAAAGTAGGGATGCACTGATACGATACTGGTATCTGATATTGGCACCAATATTGAACATTTTGATGGATTGGATACTGGTTCAGACGATATCCTATTTTGGTCTAAACATTTGGGTAATAAGATGATTTAATGGACAATAGCTGGTAATATTTTTCAGAGTTGTCCTGTAGTTACTGAAATGTTAAATAACAAAACACATTTGGATATATTTTTTTTTACATACGTAAGGTACCGTGGCCGGCAAGTGCAAAACACTTTTACATTTCCCAACACATTAACAAGTTTGAAAACAAAACACCATATCCCATATAACACTGTAAGAGTGACCCTCATTGAAATAGTAAATACAGTATAGCAGGATATTTTCCTCTTGGTCTGAGTTCCGTGTGATCTCCAGAGAGCGTCCACAGGCTGAACAAAAACGCCTAACGTGGAGAAGGTTGACTCCACAATTGGGGCAAAACATTGTTCATTCACCACAGAAATAAAACAGAAATAAAAAAGAGAGGTTCTGACCAAAAACATAAATGCTCACATTAAATCACAGTAGACATCTTGCCTGTCCCGCAGGGGGACAAGCAGTGACATGCTTGTCCCCTGCGTCACACGGAACTCAGACCAAGAGGAAAATATTCTGTCTTGTTAATTTATTTCGTGGGTTTGTATTTGTGTTTTTGGCACATGTAAATTTGTCTCGGTGCTTGTACAAGTGTTTTGTGTTTTGTAAATTTGTTTGCACATTTGCAAATGTGTTTTATGAAACTTGGAATTTGTTTTCAAGATGTAAATGTGTATTCTAAATGTAATTTTGTTTTTAAACTTGTTAGTGTGTGTTGTGAAATGTAAAAGTGTTTTGCACTTGACGGCCATGGTATAAAAGAAATTATAGTTTTACTTTATAGTACTTAGTCTCCGCACTAGTATCGATTGATATCGGCTATCGGCAGATGTTGTGCTTGAACCAAAGGCTTTCTTTACTATGCAACTGTGGCAGCGCGCGCGCACACACACACACACACACACACACACACACAGAAATACCAAAACCTGCAGATAAAGTTGTTGAAATTCACAAGGAAACACACACGTATCTTTAATAACAAAACCCCTAATGCTTGTAACATATCATTAACTTTGACCGTGTGAATGACAAGTGATTAGTTCAATATTTCTCTGCTGGATTTCCATAATTAGGGCCCCTGACCAGAATATGATGTGGATCTTTGCGGCTATAAGATATGCATGGACATTCCCAGTAACGTGATTAAATAATCTTCAATCAGCATCAAACCAACGGGCTGTAATCTCGCAGCAGGAATTATGAGAATCTCTTGGGGAAATGTGGTCTTTGTTGGTGGACATCCATGTTGGCTCTAAGTGTTTGGGTAAAGCTTGTTTTCTGATTCGTCTTTGATCATCTCCAGGCGTTTGTGTTGCTCTAACATGCTGGTACTGAGGGCTGGATGTACCATTAGCGTCCAGTGCGCTGTGGTCAATCAGAAAGTCTCTTCAGAATCACTCATTAGCTTTACCAAGTCAGAGCACCACTTCAAATAGAGCTGCAGGGTTAACAGCCAAGAAATATATAAAAGGAGTGGATAGGCAGAAGTAGGAAGTGCGGGTAATAAATCTTGTGTTTTGAACAATATGACTGGTTATAGCTACTCAGTTACTAGAGTTACTTTTGAAATTGTCTTTTGAGGATTTTCGCAACATGCTTTCCTTCATGGTTTGACAAATCTGCTGTTTGGTCGCAGTTCATTTTTGTTTCAAGATAATTTTGGCATGTGATGAATATGTTAGCTGATAGGAGGGAATATTAGCATATGACTAAGACAAAGCAACCTAACATCTAATATTTACTGACAGTGTTAAATGGTATTGCCTTTATTGAATGTCTTGTTGATAGATGTTAGAATTATCCACTCACCTCATAATTTTTTTTCAAAGGCTGTAGTGCTTTAGTTGATTAATTGGTTGATGAAGGCTTAGACATTCAAAATTTATATTAGTAAGGATTCATAATAATAGTAAATTATAATGGGACAACAGCAGTCACTGAGTGAGTTTGCTGATCATTTGAGGTTTTTTGTGGTCTTTATATGTAAAAAGGTAGATTCAACTTTATACCAATACATTATACATTATACATTATACATTGTACATTCCTAGTACTTTTTCTGCATAAATAGGTGTTTTTGCATGAACTCCCGTGCAGGTGTAGTCTTGTGAGTGCAATTTGGGAGATACATAGAGGTAATAGTTTTGCGAGTTTGCCCTGTCCCCTTTTTAGTCGACTACTCAACCAAGAATTTTAGGCGACTACAGCTCTACAAACCTACCTACTCCATGCCATTACCAATACTTCATTCTGCCTCGTCACAGATTTCAGATGTGATATTTTTACTTTTCAATGTATCGGCCTCTGCTGGAGTTTTAAGGTTGATATTTTGTTTTGGCCAACCTGCTGCCTATAGCATAGACATACTGCTTTATTTGAACACTTGGGAAGCGAGAACTTGATCTCTACTTAAGAGCAGAATCTTTCCTTAGTCTCCTCCCCACCATTTTGCTCCATTACAGCCTTCTTTAAATTCATAATAAATCAACCTCCGTCAGCAGATGGTATTCAAACAAGATCCAGAGAATGTGAATAAAAAAAATATGTATTTACTTTAGATACTACATTCTAAATACTGTAACATACTTATAACATAACTACCCCATTTATGTCTCTAACAAGTATAAATGTTATGGCAGCCTTGATGGTTCTTTAAACTACTCATAAATTAGCTGTATACTGTACTGTTTTTACATTTTTATGGTCACATATTCCGTTGTAGTGCTTCAGTTGTGCATTGTGACTATCCTCTGCATTTTGTCTTGCATTTATTTATGCATCCCTGGACTAGCCGCTGTATTATTCAACAGCCCTGATTGCTTTTAAATATCCTCTGTGTATTTATTCTATTTAAACGCGTGGCGGATTGTACTGAAATGAAAATCAGCTCAGTTGACCAGTTGAATGCAGAACAATGGAGATTCAGTTCGGACCGGTGCTTTCAGCTTCCATTTGTTTGAACAATATAAATGGGGTGGATCGGGCTCATTTCCCTGGCCAGTGGCTGTTAATGTCTTGATCCATCTAAGATAGCCTCCAAGCTCTAATTACTCAGTGAGCCGTAGATGTATTAGCTTTCAATTCGCCATGATTGAGCGATGAAGGCGCGTTCTAAATTGAATAGTCACCTTCACTTGGTCTAAAACATTAATGCTTCTTTCACTGCAAAAATATCAGCCTGTCTCCACCGAACGGTCTCACTTTATCAAATCCAATTTTCCTGGTGTGATGTTGGAGTTTTATGGCTGTCAGGGCCTTCGGTGCGGCCTTGAGGCAAGAATTGTGACCTAGTTCAACATGACGTCACACAGGTACACAAGTGCAGTACACCTGAGGGGCTGCTCATAGTTCATCAAATATACGACTATAATTATTATCACTTTTCTACATTCAAAGGATTAGTAGTATTTGTGTAGCTACAGGATACATTCTTATTAAACTCCACCTTGTAAAGTAAACTGCACCTACATATTGAGATGAGATGCTAGGTACAACCAATCAAACCACTGAAGCGACCAGCTCATCCCATCACTCCATCTAACCCATTCTAAGGTTTTGTCTCAGTAACTAATATTAAAGGATAATTATGTAAAAGGAATTGCTAAACTCATCTCACATGTGTCCTTGTGAATCACTAACCCATCTATGAAGACCCTGTACCATAGTGGAGACAATTGCTCATTAATTAGTACTACCATTACACACACTTTATACTATTGGTTATGTTCAAAACTTGAATTAATCCAATACTGATATGCCACCGTGAGGATACCTGATCTTGTCTGATCTTGAAGGCTTAGCAAGACTGGGCCCGGTTAGGACTGGACAGGAGACCACTGTGAATATCAGGTGGGACACCAGTGCACACTGTTGTTGTGTGCTGGATAAAACACTTCACCACCTTGTCTCCAGTGTCCACTTACTGGTGAGACCACCGCAAGAGCGAATGTAGGACAGCGGCTGGAAATTTCCCCATGGCTACAATTTCACTGTGTTTGAAGCATGTTCTGTATATCATGTATGTTCATTAACATGCACTGTTCCCATTAAATAAGCAAATGGTAATTGCTGCTTACTTTGGGGCAGGATAGGAAAGAGAAAATCCAAAATAAGGATTATTCATAATTTCTTTAGCAATAAACTGCATTCATTTAGACCAAACAAAATCAATTCAATAGGAATTCTTTTATTTCAACTTTTTCTTTGTGCTAGTGCTGCATTAGAGCCTATTGCCCACCATTATGTTAGTGGACCTCAGTTGGCTTAGTGCAGTAACAGCAGGTTTGTCTCCAGCCCAAGCAGGAGGCCCAGCTCATGTGACTGTTATCACTCCCAGCAGCTCTTAATGCACTGTGGCGCCTCTCATACCTAAAGCCTGCCCTTATCCCAGGATACCTCCTCTGCCCAGCCTGCCTGATTTACTGTCTGTTTGCCTAATAGTCCGCCAACGCAAGACAACTTCTGTGTGGGCAGCCAAAACATCTCTCCATGATTGCCTCTCGAATTACAGTCATCTCGGACTTTATCACGCACGCACTGGCAGTGGAAGGGAATATGAAATATGCTAAACCCACAAAGTCACCCATCATGGCTGACAGCCCAAATATAACAGGCCATTAGAGGGAGATGGGGGGAGCAGTCCAGTGGTCAAGCCATCACTAGTTATCACGTAGGTGGAAACCCAATTTGCAGTTTCCTCTAGTAGCTGCCAGTACATTTAGCATCCACAATGACTCCAGCCAGTGCTCACAGGCTGTAATTGAGGCAGGACAGAGTGCACTGCTTATTCATGCGCTCATGCATTTGTGCCCTTTCACCTGTGTGGTCCCTGCTCAATATTTATCTGGGCAACTTCACCACAAATGGCATCTCTAAATACACACAAATACACATCTCCCCCTGCCAAATCTGAGACACATGCACGTCTGCTCCCCAAACATTTGCACAATAACACACCATTTGGTTTTAGTCTTGAATAGAACAGCATGGGCATGGACACATATCTGCAGCTATCTGGTTAATAACAATAATTACCTTGTTCATCATTGCCTCAGTGCCATGCAGATGTTTCCATGCATATCATTTTCCATGTGTTTGTGTTCTGTTTGTTAAAGTTGATTTTATAAAAACTGAAGTTGCCATTTTTGTATTGTGCCTGATCATTGACAATACTTGGTGTATGTCACTCTTTAAGTATATGCTCCTACATTTGCAGGTCTCAAAAGAAAGATATTATTGTTAGCCAAACATCAAGCTAGCAGTGTTTAGGTTTCTAGTAGGAGAATAGCACTTTCCTCTGAAATGTTGTGACCAAATAAATGACCAAGTTATTGAGTTCCACTTGAAAGCACCTATATATACAAGTACAATTGTTTTCATTACACAAGTTATAGTGTAAGGACAAGGGCACAGACCAAGGATGGTTAGCGTAAATACCACAAACCCCTACATATGTACCTCAAAACATTATGTCTACGATATAGGCTCAAGGCAGTTTTCTTAAATTCAATATCACAATACACAACATATTCACATATTTTTTTATTTTATATTCCTTCCACAAAACTCCATTAGTTCTTTTAAATCCATGAATACATAAAAGTAAAATTATTCCCCCTTCATCCCTCCATAGCAGCAGGCAATTATAAATCCATATTGCACAGACTAATCTTTTGAATCGCTTATGGATTTGTGCGTGCATGAATGGGCCCCAGATGCCGCACAGGGCCCGACAGTGGAGCTTTTAGCAGATGATCGCGGTTGGGTGTCTCACTTTGCCGGGCTGTGTGTGGCTTCATGCTGGGAGTGATAATGGTTGGACATGGCCTTCTCGGTGGTCAGTCAGCTGCTCCCTGGCCTTCTGATCCAGGCACACGGATCCATGAGGAGCAAGAGAGAGGTAGGTGTGTGTTGGGAGTAGCGGGGGACGAAGAGGAGGGTCCATGTTGACGGTTAAGCTGTCCAGGAGTGGGCCTATTTATGTTTTAGCCTGTACAACTTGACCTTGTGTGTTTTCTTGGGTGTTGGCATGGAATACAAATGAGTGTGGGTGTGTTAGCGAAAGACAAGGTTTTAGTGCAATATAAATGTTAGCATAGCCCGCCAACCCCTTGTTTTATTTGTGATGCTTTTCCAATTGTCTGGGGGCTGTTTTATCTGTAACAAAACTGAATTCTGTGCCAGTGTACTGTGTCCATTATTTTTTCTCCATTGTCAAAAAATAGATGCCCTTATACTTGATATACTAAATAGATGCCCTTATACTTGATATACTAAAACTAGTACTGAAACAAGTATTGATACAGAAAGAAATCACATAAATAGGACAAAGATGGTTCTTAAAGTGGAACTAAATACGACATTCTACTTTTTTTCGCTACAAAACTGTATATTGTGTTTTTAAGGGCCCATATTACAATTTTTTCTGATCTATGTCATAATGTTCTTTCCTCATCACCTCATAGCTGGAGTTGTTTTGTTTCATTTACATCTTTATATCTAGGCTGAGTTCTCTCAAACAGAAAATGCTCTGTTCCACCTTGTGATGTCATGTGGTAATACAGGATGTGCTCCACTGTGTTTTCCTTCTCACTAACCCCTTGCCCAGTTTAGCAACTCTATTTAAAATGTTGTTAGGGGGGAGTTAAGGTGTTTAGTCCCACTTAAACTAAGCAGTTTTAGAATGGTTTGATCTACATATCAGAACTATGGCGCAAGACCACCTGGTAATATTAAAGGGCCTATATTTGGACTATGTTATAATGTTTCCTCATCATAAACAGACCTGGAGTTGTGTTTTGTTTCATTTACACATGTTTAACATATAAACCCTGCATATTTAGGCAAAGTTCTCAAAGTCTAACAGAAAAGACTTTGTGATGTCATGTGTTAACACAGGAAGAGCTTCCCTGTGTTTTTAATCTCCATACACTTTCACTAGACTCATTTGGATAATTTCAGCCCTAGAATTGCCAGTCTGTAGTGAACTAAAGGTAAAAGGCAGCGATTAACTTGAAAACTACCACGTCATGACATCACAAGGTGGAACAGAGCATTTTGAGCTTTGGAGATGTAGATAGACTAATAATAAAGGATTACTCAAACATATGTGGATGAAACAAAACACAACTTCAGGTATGTTTTAATGAGGTAATAACATTATAACATAAGCTCTTAAGAATATCTTTTGTGTAACATAGGTCCTTTAAAAAACTACTTTTATTTAGTTTTGAAAATGGCATCTGTCCAAAAATACTGTTTTGTTATATTTGTTATATTGAAATCTGTATTTAGCCTGTGATTAGTTAGAATATGTTTTCAACTCAATCTGTCCAGTGTCTACCAATGATTTAGTTTATTAAGTTTATTTCTAACCAAGAAGTCATCAGTAGTAAGTAGAAAGTCATTCATGTAAACTCTAGACTTCACACGTGTCTACTGTAACTTTTTGACCGATGTCCCCACAGCAGCCCCATGCCCTCTCTTCAACTCCACACATCTGCTGCCAGTGACTGAAGTGCCACATTTTCTCACCAACTGTTTATTCCCCTGCAGTCTCCGCTCTCCTTTGAGAATGAGCACCTCGTGGGAAAGCCCTGTCTGGTTACTGGGATCACCGCCGGGGAACGCACCCTGCCAAAACCCCCACTTTTCATCTCCGGCGCGCTCAAGTAGCTGGTTAGCACAGAGCAGCGATCAAAAGCTAAGGTGACAGTGACATAGAATGCTTTATAACAACTGTGACACCCAAACCTGAGCTAAGTCTGTATTGAGAACGTTTTTAACAACTTCTAGCTCAACAGCGGACGTATAATCAATATTTTGCAGTGTTGTTTTGGGAAGAGAAATAGACGAAAATATAAGAAAGGAGAATTTGAGCTAGGCAGAGGGGGAGGGTGGTCCTTTACCAGATGTGTGAGAATAATTTAGCCCTAATCAAAAGTGTGGCATGCAGGAGACAGTCAAGGTCATTAGCACACGCGCAGATGTGGAGTTATAGATGCCAACATGTCTGGACCAACGTCACCGGAGATTTATTGAAATGTCAAATACAGCCATGAAATTAAAGCAGGTTAACAATATTTCCTCCAAGGGAAATTTGGGACTAATTTGTCAAAGTGCTGATTTATGTAGATGATGAGCAGCATGCAAACAAGAAAGACATTATAGAGGCTTTTAACTTAAAGGGCCCATATTACTCTATTTTCTGATCTATGTTACAATGTTGTTTCCTCATCAAAAACATATCTGGAGTTGTGTTTTGTTTCACACACATTTAACACACAAACCTTGCATATTTAGGCTGAGTTCTTCTGACCTTGTGCAATATTCAGGAAGTGCTCCACTGTATTTTTACCCTCCATACACCTTCACTAGAATCATTTGGATGATTTCAGTCCTGGATTTTCCAATCTTTACTGAACTAAAGGTAGTTGACTACCACTACATGACGAGGTGGAATAAAGGATTTTGAGCTTTGAAGATATACGTGTGAATGAAACAAAACACAACTCTGTATGTTTTTGAGATGGTAACAACATTCTAACATGGCTTAAAGCTCACAAGAGTCAATTTTGTGTAATATAGGACCTTTTAAGGAGCAGAACTACAAAAATAGTTGGGTTGCCAGATCAATACTAATCACAACACTCTTTTTCCCAACAGTAAAGAGAGTGAAAACCATTGTGGCACGGTTTAAGTCATGTAATTGGTAATTCTATATAGTGGATTACAAGGCCTAAAGTGTTATCCACTATATAGAACTACCAATTAACACTTGGTATAAAGTCCAGAACCAAGTCTCCACAACCTAGAAAAAGTAATTTAGTTTGAGAATGAATGAAGCAGAAACAATAACTAAAGTTCCACAATGAATAAATAAACATCTTGGCAATATCAGTGGACATTTAATCAATCTTTCCCAATCAGAATACACACTTCAGTACTTTCTGAAGATGCGAGTCTGGTCACCAGTGAATCTCCCCATTTTCAGATGAGCATGATTTATAGGTGGATTGGCCAGTCATGGACGTGCATGGTCTGTATCTAAACAAATATGGCTGGTTATGGGGGAAAATACATTGCAGATTGTTGCTAGATCAATGAGCGAAACACTAAACTTTGTTAATCTGAGGTGAGACAAATGTCATTTTTTTGTAATGATAGATGACCAATGAGCTCCTTTGTTTCACATGCGGCATTCAAAAAAATTGAATGCACAATCATGTTTGGTTGGGCTCGAGGCGTAACTGAGGGCGTGGGGACCAGACTGAAATCCCTCTGTATAGAAAATGCTGAGACACATCATTCTTGATTTGCCAGGCAACAGTTATGGGGTATTGATACTTTGCAGAATCTACATTCCCTGTTAGAAGCTCTGTTACTCAAGTTAGACTTTAATCAGAGTTTTGTTTTAAAACAGTCAACTTGTTGAAACTACAATAGGTGAGATGATTTGTGCACTTAAGCAAGTCTCTCACATTTAAAATTACTGTCATAAGCTAGCTAGCATTAGCCAGCAGGTTTTTCACCTTTTTGTTAAAAATCACACACCTAAAGAGGACCTCCTTAAGATTTGTTGTAGTTTACATTTTATTCCATTTAGTATTTTTTCATCTGTTTTCAAACCATCTTAAAACATTTTTGACAGTGTTTTCTAATGTTGTGTCTTGGGTGTAACTACTGAAAATTCCACCATAGAGATACACATAGAACACCTCCAGCACGATGTCACTGCAAACTATCAATTGAACTGTTAGAACTATGTGAGGGTGTCCAGTAAGGATGGGACGAGATCAAATCAGCTCGAGACTGTGTGGACACGGATAAAATGAACTCTTAGGACCATGGGCTGTGTCCAAATGTCCACACTATTCCCTACTTAGGCCATTTTAAGGGGTGTCCGAATGTCCAGCTGGTGAAAAAGTACTACACTCAAAATTTCCTACAATGCACCTTGAAAAGTAGTGGGCATCGGTGGTCACTAGACCGGTCAATATAGACCACAATGCACTGCGAGATTCTGGAAAACGGCAGCGTACAGCGATGAAGTTTAGGAGACTTTCACCTAGACGCCAGAGTCACATGATGTAGTGAGCTGCATGTCCGAATCGCTTTGTGAATGAGTGCACTATATAAGAGTGTGGGACTATGTAGTGAATGAGGGGTTAGGGATTAGGGTGGACATTCGGACACAGCCCATGTGAGGGTATTAAGAATCCTGAATCCAGTATCCTGAAAAAGTACCTACCTAACTAACGTATTAAGTAGTTCTCTCTTGGCAAACTGTCCAAGATTTTCAGTACCTGTTTTTTGTTGACTGTAAAACTTATGTATCAACATTACTTCCCTTCAGCATCACTACAGTACACTACCTCCCTACATTCTGCTGGCTCATCTTTTACCACTGTTTGTGTCTGCCTGAAACTCCTCCAGAACTTCTCATCCAGAGTGCCCTGCCCGCCCCTCTCTAATGGACTCTAATGCGTAAACAGGTTGAATTAATTCTCTATTGAGCAGTGAGAGGGCTCTTGTCTGAGTGTGTTGATGTGATGCTGCTGTGTGGAGGGAGTGTTTTAGCACTCTTAAGAGGATTACGGGTTTGTTTTCACACCTGTAGTCTGCATGATAGTGATAAGGCTTGGAAAGGTGAACCTGCAGAAGTCAAGGTCATTGCAGACAGCCCCAGGTCCATCAGTCTGCGTCAATGCAAACTCGTGCCACAAGTAGTCATTTCATTTTTATAGTTGCGGTGTTGCGGTTTGATTCTGCTTACACAAGAGGGGAATGGGGGAATTTGGTTTAACCATGTTTTGTAAGGAATTCCAAAATGTAATTGTGATAACTATGTGTGAATGTTAAGTTTTGTTCACTTTCCCAGTAACTGTAGCCTGTAATCTGAGCATGTGTGATGGCTTTCCAAGTTGTGGTGTGGGCCAGGTGCCACAGACTTTCTTCTTGTTACTGCAACTGAAGTTTATAAACTACAATTAGCATTTAAAAAAAATGTTTACTTCAAGAATGCAGTTTTTGTTTGATTGTCTGTCCTCACAGAAAATCACTTATCTACTAGTATATGTTTAGTGTTGAACCAATCACAACACACAAATCCAGACGTCCTTAGGTTAGCCAAGACGAGAGTGTTGGTGGACAACATACTGCATGGTTAGTGTAGGCTTCTGAGCAACAGTGGTGCAGTGGATTGTTTACCAACAACCTGTAGTTGGTTCAAATATTGCCTGCTTAAACTAGCAATGGGTCCCTAGGCAAGAAACTTCACTCACTTTGCCCCTGAAACAGGAGGGACATTTGGCTTCAAATTCTTTTTAATTGCTTTTATACTCCACTTAACTTGCCACTGATAATGTATAAATAATATTACAAGATTTTGTCTCTTCTATAATTGGAAACTGAATTGGAAAGTGAAGTTAAGTGAAAAAATTATAATTATTTCAAACAGATAAGAGATGATGAGTGGAAAACACTTTGTTTATGCATATTGAACACAAGTTTATATTTAACTACTCTTGGTAAAGCCCCATATGTGATGTGAGAGTGTTGATTGGTGCGTGTCTCTGTGCAGATAGATGGTGCGAGCCGTCCCCTGCCTCCTGCTCCCAGGGGATCGGCGTATCATTGGGCTCACTTGAGCGCTAATAGCCCTGTCTCACAACGTCTAAGGCACCTTTCCCATATAATGCTCCCGCTGCAATTTGGTCTGCCTGTCCCGGGCTTGGCCCAAATTACACTGAGTGCTGATGTGGGGGATTTCCTCCCTTTAGAAATATGTTTCTTAGACACTTTCGAATTATGAATGATGCATACAGAACAAGTCAATCAGTTCGCCATATTGCCAGGCTATGGGTGTGTTTGTGCATGTGCTCACAGAGCCTCCGGTGATTTCTGCTGAACAGACAACAAACGCCAACTAATCAAAATTCCTCCTGCGTTTGAATGCATGCTATACACCCATGGCCGAGATGAGACTCTGAGATGTCTGCAGTATCAAGCCTGGATGATCATCCTAATGATTTTTAGATTACTAGCAAAGGAAGAAAATACATTTCTTCATAACACGCCTTAACTTTTGCCTTTGTATATATCCTGCAGGAATACAGGCTGATACATAATGGCTTATATTCAATTTTTTTTCTTCATATTTTGTTACATGATATGATTTAACCAGAATCAAAACTTAACTAAATTTGAACTAAATGAAATAGATTGTGACAATGGAGTCCAAAACTCAACTTGTAACTTAGCTAAAGCTTAGATTGTGCATATACGTACCCAAATATCCAGTAAATCTCCGTCCTGTAGAAGTAAACCTGCCATGGTTTGCCATGAGCATGCTCCAACCCATACTCACCTCATGTTGACCCTGCTGACTGCACAGACATATAAAGACAGTCACATCCACATGCACAGTCTTGAGTTAGGCCTGGCTGAGCTCTCTTTGACTGCTCAGCCCGTGGATCACTCCTCAATATGGGATTACACTGCCATGAATACTCCCAGACACAATACCAGTAGCTCAGCCCTGTACTATAGCAGCCAGCCTTATCCACACAGCTGCAACTGGATATCTGCTCATCTGCTATCAAGGCCGACACTTCTCACTGTCACTCTTTTCTATTGGTCCTAATCTCAGTGTTTCAATAGGCTTTCTAATGAGATGCCATGTGTCTGAGGGTTATAATCCTGACTGAAAGGTTCGAGGACTCAAGAGTGGCTCATGTGGCATTTTATAACATGCTTTGTACAGACACAAAACCTGGATGTGAAGGGGATTATTTTACATTATGCTAACATGTTGAGTATATGTCATGTTGAAATTCCAATGCATTTACCTCCAGTATGTTTTTGTAAGTCTGACTTGTTAATAGTAGGTGTTAGGCCACTATAGCACAGTAGTTTAATGTTTGCCACCTGCTTGTCTCCATGGAGATGTTAATGTTTTGTCTTAAATACATATGAACATATGAACATATTTCTCCATAGAGACGAGGACACACCAGGCCTCATTACAGGTAAGATCTGTGGAATGTGGAGGCATACCTGTTTGCAGTAGAATCACAGACTGTGTGTATGGACATAGTTGACCCGTAATTATGAAATGAGCATGGGGGCGCTTCTGGCTCCATCAAATCTGTTTCCAGTTGACTTTACATTGAAAAACTGTTGCCCCTCTCTCTGTAACTGCTGCAGTGAACCTCGTCATTTTGGTCTTAAAATTTTTGTATTAACCCGCACTACATGATCCTGGTGTTTTTATTTCGGTATTGTGTCCATAAATCAATTCCTATTACTAATATGAAACTCAGCTCCAAATTTGCCACTATAACTGCTGGCATCGTGAGCTTCATTTGACTTCACATTCCCTTAGTCCACTTCTTTTTTTTTTAGCAGTAGAAACATGTAATTTCATAAATACATAATAGATAGGTGGGAGAGTCCTCACTGGAAATGTTACTTAGTGCCCTATTATATATTTACCTACCAACCAGTTTGAACTACAAACCTTACCCAAGTGCAGTTCATTGTTGTGGTCTCTCTAGTCAAGCAGTTATTGCATTGTGTTACTAAATTATATAGTTCTAATTAAACTTACAATGTCAAATCAGATTCAAATATTGGAAGTCCTCTCTTTACTTTGCCAATTTTATCAAGAAAATTCAGATTTCTGTTCAATAGTACAATCAGTAAGCCATCAACATTATCATTATGTGCAGGTTGTCAGCCATCACCAACATCACTATAGTTCTCATTCCATATTCACTTTCTGTAATTGGTTTAAATCTTGCTCAAATAGCTGACCATTCACTTTTCTTCCTTTGACATTTAAATATAAATTATAGATTAAGTAACAATTAAACTAATAGTCTGCACAATCCGCATCTGGCTGTAATATTTGCTGTGTAGTCAGAGTCGTCTGTATCTTATTCCTTTAGATCAACACAGTTATCAGAGTACCATGGGGCATTCCTGGTTTAATTCTTAATGATCATGCATAAAACATGAGACTTCTCCTGGGATGTATGTGTGAAGTGCATATCATTAGCTATTCTCACTCTGCAATATGGTCAATGTTGTCAATATGTGCATTTGATCAGAGACTTGGAGACGTACAATTGCATTATAGTGTCTTTTTCAAGGAATAGAGTGGATTTTAATAGAGGTAGTATTGAGATGGTTAGGTTTTAATACACACACTTGGGCTAATTTTAGAGAACAAAGAAAAACCAAATGTGATTTCCTGATAGGGATTGCGTTTGTTATTAGATTTGAGGTGGAAGACAGGTTTTTATAAATACAAGAATTGCATGCATTTCGCGTAAGCAACAAATGACTAATTACTATGTATGGATGTTGTTGACAAAACAAACTATTTTATATGCATAAACCTGATGACAATATTCAGAGAGTATTATGACAATCCATCAGAAATGTGCTACAAACACTTCTCCATAACACCCACCCAAACTCTCATTTAACAATTGACTGGGATCCATAATACACACTTTTTTAACACTTTACAAACATGTGAGTTCGGTCACTGATGAATCTCCCCAAATTCAGATGGCCGTGATTAACAGGAGGACTAGCCAATTGGGAACACGCATGGTCTGTATGTATCAAAACAAATATGGCTGCTTATGAGGAACAGAGAAAAAATATATTACAAAGGACAAAAAACATCAATGAGCTAAGCACTAAATGTGATTTTGTTTGTAAATTATAAATGACCTCCTTGGTTTCACATGCATCACTGAAAAAAAAAACAAAAACAAAAAAAACAGAATCTGACTGCACGAACATATTTGGTTCTTTTTCATTTGAATCAGTTGTTTTTGCAGCCTTTACCATTGCCACAGTAATTTGATCAAATAATTTGAGTAAATTCAAGAACTGAAGAAGCTTGAGTATGTGCATACCACAGTTTGAGAACCGCTGTTACAGACAATATATTTTGAATTCAAATTTTGCATATCGACAAAACAATTTAAATCATATGCATTTAATGATATATTCCACCTGTACTAAGTACATTATTATCCAGTCCATTAGCTGATTATCTGTTTGCATTAACAAGGAGAAAGCTTTAATAATATGGCTGGTACGTATGTGATTTTGCACCTTACTGTTCACAGCAGTAGCAAGGCTCAGCTGGATTGTGGCTCGAGGCTGACTCTGAGCTTGTAACTTGAAGGTGATTGTTGATTGCTTTGGAAAGA